>JAOXYD010239852.1:0-17200 GCA_028565735.1 Pinacopodium congolense | reverse complement strand
CTTGGTTTAGCTAGATTCTTAGAGTTGGATTCGAATTTGAGTAAGGTAAGGGAATACTAAACTTGGTATCATGTTATACCCTGTATGGTTGGATGTTTAAGACATATATGTACAACTTTTATAAAGGAATCGAATTTGATTTATGTCATTAAGAGGTTTGAAAATTGATTTAAATTGAGTTCTAGTTGCTGATCACGTTTGAGAGTAGTCTGTAGTATTTTGGGTATAACTCTCGAAATAATGAACCGAATTGCCTCCCCTTCATTTCTTTAGAACCCTAAGACATAGAGAAACAGTTTTTTAGAAGAACATATTGACCAGAAACCTCATTTTCTAAGTCAAACGGGCCATATAATACTGACTTAAAAACCTATCCTGAAAAACAAACAGAAACTGTTTGAAGATAGATCGAAATTAATCTTCCTCTTTCGATCCATTTTCCATATCTTTAGAGGTTGAATTGGAAGAAACTCAAAGAATAAAGGTTGTAGATCTAGTTCTTCTCTTGACCTCAGTAAAACGGTTTAAGAAAAGAGTGCCTAGATCTTTAGTTATGCTTGTTTGCCTAATACTACCTATGATAGACACCTGTGCATGATGAAATCCTAATCTCAGTATTTCAATCTAGTTTCCATATCATTAGAGCAAAAATTTGAAGAAAATCAAAGACTAAAATTTGTAAATATAAGTCTTAGCTTAATATTAGTGAAAACGTTTTGATAAAAGAGTGACTATAACTCAAGTTAGTCCTATTTTTCTAGTGCTGCCTGTGACAGACTACTGTACAGAGTGAAATTCTAGTTTCACTCTTTCGAACTATTTTACATACCTTTAAAGAATGAATTTGTAGAAACTCAAAGAGTAAACATTGTAGATATGGGTCTTATCTTGATTTCGGCAAAAATTAGTTGTAAAAAATGACTGTAACTTGAGTTATGCCTATTTTCCTAGTACTGCCTATGCAGGAACCTTACATTATTTGGTGTGTTCATGAATGAATGAATTCCAAAGACAGATGTATGATGATTGGGATATGGGTTTTTATGAATTAATAATTTTTGAGATGATATTGTATTAATTCCAGATCATCAAGTGTTTGAAGAGTTTGATAATTGAGATCGTGTTGGAAGTGTTTTCTTTTTGTGTGATGTGTTGCAATATGTCCCTCACATGAAAATTCTGAAATGAATTTGCTTTGTTTGAGAGATATTATCAAAGTTGAAGGTCCATCATTAACTAAAAAATTAGTAAGGGGATGAGAAATAAAAGATAAATCTTACATGAATCAACTATAAAATCCAGCATATCCCAAAAACGCTCTAAGACCATTGATGTTGCTTGGTGGCAGGAGCTTCTAGATAACCTCTGTTTTGGTTATATCCACCTCCATACCCTTGTGAGAAATTTTGTGTCATAGAACTACACCTTTATGTACCATAAAGTGACACTTCTACTAATTGAGGACTAGATGTGACTCTTTTCATCTTTGAAGTACTATGTCTAAATACTTTTATTATGCCTTCGATCATATTTGCGAATATGGCCATCATGCATCTTTGAAAAGTAGCTGGATCGTTGTAAAGGTCAAAGGGAATTATTCTATAAGCCAAAGTCCCGTAGGTGCATGTGAATGTGATTTTCTCCTAGTCATCTAGATATATGAAAATCTGATTATAACCTGAATACCCATCCAAAAGGCAGTAGAAATCATACATAACCACGCTCTCAATCATTTGATCTACAAAGGGTAAGGGAAAATGATCCTTTTTAATCATAGCATTAAGCTTTCTGTAATCAATGAAAACCTACTAACTTATGACTGTTCTTGTAGAAATTAACTCTCCTTGATCGTTTTTAACCACTTTAATACCTCCTTTCTTAGATACACACTGCATTGGACTCACCAATTCACTACCAATATAGGATAAATATTCTTGACATCTAAGAGTTTTACCACTTCTTTCTTTACCACCTCTATCATATGCGGGTTTAATATCCTTTGTTGCTCCCTCATTTTCTTGTAAGCTTCCTCTAGGTTGATTCTATACATCATGACAATTAGACTTATACATCTTATATGTACAATTTGCCATCATATAGCCCTTATCCGCTTCTTTATAATGCCTACCACCTTCTTCTCCTTCTATACATTTAATTGATTAGAAATAATAATTAGTAGTGTTTGGCCTTGTTAGGGGTCAAATTAATAGAGTTTTAATGGTTAATTTGTTAAATTAATACCCCTAATTTAGTGCTTAAATATTAAATCTATGTGTTATTATGTTTAATTTTCAAGATGGAACTTGAAGATGAAGATTGGAGCAAAACTATAAAAATTCATCTTAATTTAATCCATCAATGGCACCCTAGCAAGGTCATATTGATGGATGAATAGGGGGTCGTTATATAGACAGAATTCTACCTTCAACGGTGGTCTAGCTCGGTGCCCTTGAAGGGAGTCAGCCCACTGTTATAGGAGTAATCAACAATTCCAACTTCAATTCTCCACAATTGCTACTGTAACATATCTCAAGCTTATTCACTTTATTAGCTAGCACAAGTGGAAATCCAAAGTGTCTGTATAACACAAATAAAATAACATTAACACATAACAAGTTAGTATAATTCAGATCTAACATTACTTAAAGAAGCTCTTGCTTCTCTCTTAGATTTTCCTACATGTTTTAGGCTTCGAACAATAATAAATTGAGTTTTATATTGGTATTTGAGTTTCTGCTTGTTAGAGATTGAAGCTAAGACATATATATGAGTTTCTAAACCATCATAGGAGGTTTCTTAACTTAGATTATTACTTTATTTCCTTGATTTTTTGGATTAATCAAAGTTCATGTTCTTATGTTTATATTCTTGAATGTTCTTTGATTTTCTTTCAAGATCTTGTGGAATCTGAAGTTGTGTTGATGTTTAGATCATATTGAAGAGTTCAAGACTTGTTTAAAATCTTTCTAAACATGTTTTGTAACTTCTAAACTACTTATTTCAGCTTATATTTGTAGATCTTTCAAAGTATATGGCTTAAGATGCATATTTTCTATGGTTTGATGATTATGCATGCTTAAATCAATTTTCCATATTCAAATTGGTGTTTTAATGTTTTAAGAGAGTTTAAAGGCATGGAATAAGATCTGTTTTTTTATATTGAAAGTCTTAAAGTTTTTATTTTGGACTGATCACCTAAGATTATATTGAAAGATAATTTAAGATCCAGGAAATCTACCTAGGTTGTTGGAAAAATCAATAAAGAACACGAATCAATCAACGAATGATTAAACTTTGATTATTTGTTAGAGTTAGAGATCCGAGACCACAAATCCAGAATTCAAATTCTTGAAATTAAAGCCCATTGGCTAAATTTAAGGCATAACCAAACTCTAAACTAGGTTTAATTGAGAAAAGGCATAAATCTTTACCATAGCTTTGTCTTGAATTTGTGAAGGAACTCTAATTTGGCTTTCTAAATTGTTTAAGCTCAATTAATTCATTAATCACTTTATCCTGAGTTGAATTACACAAATTAATAATTTTTAGTAATTTATAAATCATTTTATAATTTAAAATTGCAAGGATTGAAGTAAAATTAGGATAGTTTAGTATTTTTATCTTTTAAATCAATTAGTTTGGAATTTCCTAGATAATTATAATCTAATCAATCTTGTATTTAACTTAGAACACCATTTTTTCTTGTGTGTTTGACGTTCGGAGTCTTAAAATTACTCTACTTTATTACTTGTTTGATAGGTGCATTTGCCTTTCGTCACATTATTTTTCGCTTAAATTCATAAAGTAAAATTGGTTTAAAGAACTCCCATTTTTAAAACAATAGCCCTTCACATACAAAGGTATATCTAAGATGGTTAGGGAAGGACTTCAACTTTGAGATAGGTGGTTTTTCACTAGGTGGTGGTGTAAGTGTTTCAGTTATCACTAAGGGCTCTTCCTTTTGTATCTCACCTAACTCCTCTTCTTCCTCACTAACTTCATGAGTTTTTTTTTCTTTTCTTCCTCATTTATGTATCTCTCTAGTTCTTGCACACAGTCATCCACCACATCAATCTTCATGCAACCACTTCCCTGCGGGGAATTTTTTAAATATTTGCTTATACTAAACTCTACTTTTTCATCATCAATACGAAGAACCAAAATTCCATTATGAGCATTAATCAAAGCTCTTCTAGTATGCATTAAAAGCCTTCTTCCTCAAAATCTAGCATAAGGAATTTTACTATAATAAATTTATCTACCTTTACCAGAACATCCTCTACTACTCCAAATGGCTTCTTTAGCAACGGATCTGTCAATTGTATGAGCATTGATGTCAGCTTAATGTGTCCAAGTCCCAATTTCTTGAAAATAGACAATGGAATTAAGTTAATACTAGCACTAAGATCACATAAATACTTTGAAAATTCAAGATTACTGACAACACAAGGGATAGTAAAACTCCCTGGATCCTTCAACTTGAAGGGCACGTAACTAGAGATGATTGAATTGCAGATTTCCGTTAGAGACACTATCTAGTTATCCTCCCAATTCCTCTTGTTGGTTAGGATTTCCTTGAGGAACTTGGTGTATTTAGGCATATTCTCCAACGCCTCTACAAAAGACAAGTTAATCTACAACTTCTTTAACTTTTTAAAAAATTTAGCTAACTGCGCATCCATCTGATTTTTTTTAAACCTTTGAGGGAAGGGGATCTTTGGAGTATACGGTGATGGTGGTATATATGACTTCTCTACACCTTCATCCTTCTTCTCTTGGTCGTCCTCTTTGGTAGGATTTTCCTCTTTTTCCTTTGGCTCCTCCAACTCTTTACTTCTCTCTAACTTTATTGCCTTTAATTGCTCTCATAGGTTGGATTTAGTGTTACTGGATAAGCTTCCCACATTCCTTATTGATAAGGCAGTAACTAGTTTACCAACTTGGACATCTAATTTACGTATATAATAGGAATGATTTTTGACTATCTGATCTAATTTGGCCTCAATCCTCTTCTGGCTATGATCTTTACTATTGAACTTTGATCTAAGCTTATCCATAAGCTTATCCATCTTTGAATTTAGTGATCCTAACCTATCCTGTTGGGATCTTGGTGGTCTTTGTACTTTTATATTAGTACCTACACTATTATTATTTCAAGAGAAGTTGGGGTGGTTTTTCCACCCAGGATTATAAGTATTCCAGTAAGGATTATTACCTGACCTCCCTTGTGGTGCTTCCAAGTAGTTGACCTGTTCTGTCTCATTGCTAGTCATTAAGAAACACTCTATAGTTACATGACTCTCTTGACCATACATCTTACACCCATGTTGTACTATTTTCAATGATTGTGATGACGTAGCCTACAAGCTGTTTAACTATTTGGCCAATGCAAACATTTGAGCTTGTAAGGAAGTTACTAAATCCATGACAATAACACCCTTCTGCTCTGTAAGAGATGGTTGCCTACTGCTTTATGTACTCCACAAGCAACTATCATTCTCCATCACTTTTAACAAGCCATGAGCTTCATCTAGTATCTTTAAGATTAGATATCCACTTACTGTTGCATATATAGTACTTCATGTCTGTATGGTGATTTCGTTATGAAATTTTTGTAGTAGAAATTTTCTTGGTAGATTATGGTGAGGCCAACTCCTTTGTAACTCCTTGAACCTTTCCCATGCTTCCTATAAAGACTCACTTTCACTATATTGAAAATTTTTTATCTCCTTAATGATTTAGGTCATCTTTGTCAATGGAAAGTGCTTGGCTGGGAAGGCCTGTACTAACTACTCCCTTGTCATAATATTCTCTAGATTTAGAGAATTTAATCAAGCCTTAGCTTGATCCTTTAGAGTAAAAGGGAACAACCGCATCCTTACAGCATCTTCTGATAGCCCATAACATCTGAAAATGTTGTAGATTTCCAAGAAGTTGACCTGGTGAGCATTCAGATCTTTATTGGCTAAACCATATAATTGTATATTCACCTACAACATGTTTAACAGTGCTGGCTTAATCTCAAAATTATTGGCCTGGATTGGGGGTTTTGTAATACCGTATTGATTCATGTTGAAGCTAGGCCTCATGAAGTCCATGAGGATTCTCTAATGCTCTCTTAGATTTCTTTCTTCTGCCATTGCCTTATCAATTTCTTCTTGACTCTTTACATGTCTAAATCCTTTTTCGTGCTTGGTGATGCCTGAAAATTCAACTTTCTCTAACTTACTTAAACTTCTCGTTAGTTTTTTGTTGATAAACCTGCAATAACACAAGCAAATTATATTAAAAAATTTGTAAATCAAATAATCCAAATTGAATAAGATGCTAAAATAACAATCCCCAACAGCAGCACCAAAACCTTGTTTGCTAATTTTAATACACTACAAGTATACAGGTCATAACTTATAATATAACTAATATCGATCCCACGATGATTGATTCTAGTCACCTAATAATTTGAATTACACTTTGTTTAAGGAAAATTAAAGGAATAAAAATTGAAAATTAAACTAAACTAAGGAAACTTTAATGAATGTAATCGCAGAAGAGAGGAAAACATAGAAGATACTCAATAGTGGAGACTTAGGGGTCCTTCTATGCTTGCTTATCTTCCTTTTACCCTATTTATTTAACTATTTTTGATCCTAGGTATCCAATAGTTGATTACCCTCTCTTGACATCTAACCAGTTAATCCCAATTGAACTACCTAAAAGTTGAATTGTAATCTCTCAGTTCACAACACTACTCCTAAACAATGCAATTGAATTTTAAGCAATCCTAAAGACAATTAAAAAATAATTAAGATCTCTCTTAAATCACTTATTAATCAATTAATTATAGATCCCTTAAGCTACAAACTCTCGTTGTGTACCCTAACTCAAATAAATCAAAACAATCTCTCGATTCGAAGTAATTATGAGCGTCATAATAAACACAAATAACTATACATTAAATCAATGTAGAAAAAGATGGATAAACAATTCAATAAAATCCCTAAAATAGATTTAGAAATCAATAATCAGGCTTAAAAAAGAGTATTTAGATTAAACATTACAAGGAAAGTAAAAGAAAGATGAACTAGTGAAGATGATAAAGCCACCTTTTTAGGAAAATCTGGACGACCCTTGTTGAATCTTGATTGTCTTACTTCTTACAAAACCCTCTTTTTTGTCTTATATGTGTCTTAAGGTCTAAATTGTGGCTGTTAAGGTTCCTCATATCTTCTTATGTCTAAAAAATCATAAAACATATCTTGCACACGTTTTGCCATGTGATCCTACCATATCAAAATTTTCAACTTTGACCTTTGCTTAGTATTTTTTCTATATCTTAGCCTACCGACCTACAAATGTCATGAAATTTGATATGTAGGCTTCTGACATGTGATTCTAGCACTCTATAAAAGTTCATAGAAATCAAAGCTCTTTAATGGCTCCTAATACATCACTAAACTTACAGTACAAAAAACTAGTGTTGGTTTGGGTTTCATTTGTTACCTGCACATCCAAACATCAAAGTGCATCAAACCATTCCTCAAATAAGTTCATATTTTTCCCTCAAACGCAAAATGTAAAGAAACACTAAAAAACCTAAAATACGATGAAAAGCATACAAAAGTTCATACTAACTTAATTTGAAACACATAAACAACATTTAAAACACCAAAAAACAACCTAGAAACATAGTCTAAAACACACTTATCACCTATATGCATTATTGTCTTTAGAGACATAGATTATGGAATTGATCATGACTATGAGGTTGTGAACTTGTTCTTGCTCTAACTCTGATGTTTTTAAAAGTCACATGTTCATGTTATACACTTTACAAGTAATTCGCGTAAACAAGACCTTGGTGATAGTTGTAACTTTAAGTGTTTAAAGATTTAAGATCGATATCCGTTGTTGCTTGAATTAATTATGGATGGCATTTAGTGTTTTTAATTGTTATTTTTAATACCATATGTGCTTAAATAGGGTATATGTTAATTATGATCTACGATCACCTCATTATCTCACCCATTGCTCTTTATTGATGAATTCAGCATGTGACTTCTATAGTTGAGGTTTTATGGTTGATGATTCCTAAAAGTGTCATAATCTTTGGACTTGAATAACCATGGATCACATTTCATGACTTAGTACTTCTATTATAATTATCTATTGAATGATCATGGTAGTATGTATGAGTGATTATATGGCTTTTGGCTTATGAATATTAGGAATGAATATGATTTATTCATACTTGTTTTAGTGTTAGTAATAGGCCATATATAAAGGGTTGATACATCTTGATTGCAATCACATCTCTCAAAGAAAACTCGATCGATGTGAAAATGCATGTAAGTATTCAACCAAGAATGATTGAATTTTTTTTCATTGGACTTAGTTTTTAATTTTAATTTAATATGAACATTTTAATGTTTTCATTTGTATTATTCCTTTCTATTTCTTTATCTTCATTTTTGTGTTATGTTATGAACCTTAACCTAATCATTTTGTAGAAGCTCGTATTTAATGTTTATATATAAGAAGGAAAAAAATCTTAGTTTTCTACTCTTTAAAGCATTCAAAGACATATAGAATAGGCTTCTCTTAATCATGCCTACCTATCGATTTCAATCTTCATGAGAGTGTTATTCTCTCTTCCTTTACACTTACTATGCTCTATTTTTCTCTTAACCCTTCAATTAAGAATAAGTTGGCAGAAGTGCCGGGGGAGATATTTGGCTATAATTTATTTTCACTTAAACTTATTTTAATAATTTTATTTTTAACCATCAAATTGAGGATAATTTGATTTAAGGATAGGGGGAAGATGAGCATGCTCTATTATCTATCATACATACTTGAGTTATTAGTAGTCTAATGGCAATGGCTTGAACATTTCATTTTAGAATGAATTTGAAAATTAGTTGATTATTTATTATCGTATTTGTTAAGAAATTATTAATTATTAATTATTAATTATTACATTATTCCATTGATTTGACATTGAATTTTAGATTCATCTTGGATTCACTTTTAAAGTTAATGACATTGGTTTTTGATTACTATGCAAAATTAAACTTCAATTCCAATTATATGATTACATATGCATAGAATGAGAAATAAATTATATGATTATATCAATCCATAATTGATGCATTTTTTCATGGAGACCTAGTTTTTAGGTTCCATAAGATGTTTGAATTACGTGTGAACTTAATAAAAATAATAAATTCCACAAAATATAGTAATGCATTCAATTGATACTTCAAGATAGTTGAGATCTTCCACTTGATTTGTTAATTTAAATAGGAATTACATGATTTTGACTAATAGGGAACCTACGGTCTAAGATAACTTAAAAGAATCAGTTAAATCAATATTGAGTGATGAATATGAATGTATCGTAGGGGGATTAACTATCTAGTTCCTAACTTCATTATTGTTCATTAATTCTTGTTATTTTATATTTGAATTTTTTTATTATTTAACTACCCTCTTAAGAGTTTTAGCCAAATAATCCTAATTGAAATGGAAAAGAATTCAATTGAAATCTCTTAATCTCTCAAAACTCCTCCTAACTATCCAATTGTATTTGAATCAACCCTATGGGTAATCCACAAACAATTAAGATCCCTCTTCAATTTCCTATTATCGTGACATTCATAGGACTATAATGATATCAACTTTGATTGAGCAACATATCAAAAATATCCAATTCAATCTCTCGATTCAAATTAAAGAATAAGAGTAGTAAACACCATAAAACATCCATATATTAAATCAATAAGATGATTCTTTCCTTATAACTGCCTTAAATGTTATGCTATAGATCAAAAGGTCGAAGGACATGAAGGCAGAAGGCAATCCCTTAATTATGCTAATTCCATGTAGCATATTAAACGAAATATATGCATTATCAAACCACGCTTTCTTTAGAACACTAGCATGAGGAATAACATTGGCATTGATAAGTGCCACCATCATCCTCTTGCGAACCCATTACTATGAGTTTGTGAAGACCTTTGGCCCACAGGGCTACTAAGACCTAATGTTGTACGAGCTACATTAATAGGAAAATCGAGATTGGAAGTTACTAAATCACCGTATAGCATTTCCTTTTACTGTTCATACACTAACTCCTCATTAAGTACTCCCAAAAAAGCAAATAAAATGGAACAAATAATGTCTATAGGAGTGCCTCTAACCAAGGATCGCACCTTAGTGATATCCAATCCGTCTTTGTTCTCAATCTTCGCATAAAAATTGTAAATCGGACTTAGATAATATTGCCCAAAAATAGATATATCGACTCCTATTCTAAGGCTCAAAAAGTAATTGAGATATTGAAATCGAACTAGACTATTGATGAAAGAGATCTCTCAACGATAATATCCTTATAGGCATATTCATCAAGCCAGTCCAAATTCTCATGGGTGGTGAAGAGAAAATTATTGAACATCAGCCTCTTGTGTGAAGAAGAAACCTGTGTGAATGACTTCGGCAACATTGGACTGTCAAATATTTAATAATTTGACCGAAAGGAGCCATAAAACACTAAGAATGGCTTGAAATTGGTACCAAATTAAAGCTTATGAGAAGAGGCACCTAATGGTACAAAAATTATGCTAAAAGAAGCAAGAAATAGTGAAAATAAGACAAAATGGGTACGAGCAGCATTAAATAATAAATTGTGATGGTGGGAGGCAAAAATAAGTTGAAAGAAGGGAGAAAATGGGTGAAACATGTTCTAAGACTGATTTGGAGAAGAATAAACCAAAAAAAGATTGAGATTTGAGTGAGAAACAAGGGAGAAAATGGCTAGACAATGGCAAGTTGTAGCAGGATTAGTGAGAAGAGAAGAAAGAGGAAGAAGATGGGTTGTTAGGGTTATGTCAAGACTTCATCCTTTTTTCACTTAATGCGGGGATCAACAGTTGTTTTTAAGGACTTTTATAACATCATTTATACCATCCATTTATGGCCCAAAGTTTAGTTTCAATATGAGTTTGAGTAGACATTAACGACATCGTTTATAACCATTGTTAAGAGTTTGTCTAGAAATTTTAAACCTAAATTTCACCACAAAAACTTCACCATTTGATTCCTAACTTAAGTATAAATAAAATTAAGAGCATTGTTCATCCATTTGCTCAGGAATGTTGATGTGAAACACTCAAAACCTAAGAAAATCAAACCAACGAAAGGGATACATACAAAAAGCATATCATACTAAATGAAACTAAATCCAAAGCACACTAAATTTAAACGCACCATCTGAATTCTATGGTTATGTTGCCTCCCAATAATTGTTTCTTTAAAGTCTTTTAACTAGGTCGTAATATTATAGAATAGTCAATCTCTTTCTAGGCCTATCATCCAACACCTCTTCTTCATTCTCTTTATATGGGTAAACAAGTTTCCCAAAAGATTCCTACACCTCTAATTGGATTTCTGAATGAAATCCCCATGATATAAATTATTGGTTGACAACTACTGGTCTATGTTCAAAAATTGTAATGCCTATAAAATCAATGCTTTCATGTGCTACCTTAGACTTTTGGCTATTTATCATTAGTATCAAATTGAACAACCTCTACATCATTTCCATTTAAATAAATTATAGGCTCACCATTAAATATGTCATAAATTTTAGACCACATGGACCATACATCATCATAATTATATTAACTTTTTCAAACTCATTAGATTCTAATTCAATAAGATCATGTTATCCAGTTGGATAATTTTCTTTAATTTATTTAATTAGTTGTTCCATACTGGTTTTTTTCCTAGACATGTTGTCATTTATTAACTCATAAATCATGAATCTCAAATAATCCCTAGTTTGTTATTGAGAAAAAGTAAAGGTTGCTTAAAGTAGATTGGATCACAACAAGGGTAATTTAAGTAAGTCATTAAATCAGGGGTATAGATCTCATCAAATTGCTTAATATGGCCTATCGAACCATCATCCAAACTGTACCCTTTAACTTTAAGCTCATACTACTAGCAATCTTACCAATTGTCCTATTTTCACATCTTCTTAATGACAACAAGCAATCTTAAAAAGATGCCTTAGCGCAAAGACCAAATAAAACAAAATAAAGATAGAAAACATAAATCTAAATATCTAAGAAACATAGAAATATAGAAACATAGAAAATAATAAATAAAAATAACACAAAAAGCACAAGAAAAAGATAAATCTCTAGAATAATTGACATCTATATATTCATAGTATTACTAGATATATTCCTTAAAAAAAGGTGTCAAAAACTTGTTTTGGTTAGTTTAGGTTATTACAATTTAAAGAAATTAATTGAATTCCAATCATTTAATACACAAGTCTAATACTAAAATCAAGACCAATTTATCAACAAGTGCATCGATTAAAAAGTAATGTGGTAGATTTGAATGAGTTTAGATGTTGATCCCATTACAAAAATAATGTAACTACTAAATCAATTATATCGTAATTACCTAAAGAAATCCAATTGATTGAATTATCCAATTAAAGGTAACTAAATTAAACTGGACAACTCCATTCAATACGAAGGAGATAAATTATGTAATTAAGGATTGCCAAGTTGAAATGAATAGCTAATGTTTTGGTTTTCATTTATTCAATTTAGTTATTAAAGATTGTGATACATGATCTGTCGTATCCTTATGAAATCAAGACATAGTTATAGTTAAGCCAAGGCCTTTTCTCTATTGGTCATATCCTAAAGTTTTGTCATTTATCAAACTTAGGTAATAATGTTAAAGATTAAAAGGACTAATCCCAAAATTGCCTATTTCAATTTTTATATACTTACAATTTACTATAATTTGGCCACTCAATGAATTTAACCATGTTGTTTTTGGGATTTTCAAACAACTAAGGTTGATTTCTTTAATCTTTAGTTATCTATGACTCCTTCCTAAGTGGTCATCTTATAAAAGAGGATTAAACATTTAAATAAACAAAGATTAGTTCTCAAACATCCATAATAAATCAATATAACTGTTTACTAGCCTTAATTTAGCTAAAAATCAAATTAAAACCATATATGAATCAATGAATTCAACAAATGAAATTTAAACAACATATTTTTTATTAATTCAATAAAATGGTACAGTAAAATGAATTTAAGAGATTAGTAAAATCCAAACCACATCCTCAAGTGACCTCTAGCAGATCTGTCGTAGACTACAAAATAATAAATACCTAACTACCCTAACTAACTATGTAGTAGGACAATTCAAGTCCGATCCTATAAGGAGCTAGGGGGAGTTCTATCTATTACTAATGTTGTGCTAAAAGAAAAGAAAAAGAAATAAAAACTCCTTAAATTTTTTATCTTAAAAACAAATACAAAGTGCAACTACCAAAAATAAAAAAATAAATAAGAAACCAAATAGAAAAACACACAATAGTAAATGGAAATTAGGTAAAAGATATATCATGGATTCATGAATTATAATTGGTCATTGAAAATGTATATTATGTTCTTTATTTAAGATAATAACCTATGGATCCAAATAAGTTATTGAATCTTAAGTTCTTCTAGTTTTAAATAAATTGTATATGGTAGAAAATTTGTCTTCAACCATACAATAACCTAGAACAACCTCTCTAAATATAGTCACGTGATAGCATTAAACACTAGGGAATGACTAGCCTAAGCCACAACTTAGTAAGCTTAGATTGTGTAACTTAGACAATTGGAATCCTAAGCTAATTAGTTAAGATTACCTTCAAAACCAATTAACTTATTGCTACTTGTGTATTTAGCAAATAATAATTATGGATTAAAAGCTAAATCCTTGCAATTGAACTAGAAATTAAACCTAAGATGGCTAATCCTATGACTAAATCCCTAATTCATGGAATTAAATGGGAATTCCAATTCAATCTTGATAAAAAACACAATGCCTAATATTAATTATTTCTTTTCTCATAACAAATCATCCATTATCTCTTTAATATCTTCTAACCCATAATAAAATTAAGCTAACATACTAAAATTAATTAAACCCCAATCTGAAATTACACTAAACAAAAGAAAAATAGCATAAACCAACAAAGAAATAAAGATAATAAGCTTGAAATTAAAGGGATAGACACTATACTAACATTCATCAAAGGTTCAACACACATTTAAGAAAAACTTAATCCAAATACAAATAAATATAAAAGAAAGTAGGAAATAGTAGCAAAAACACAAGAAACAGAGGGAAAATAACACCTAAACTTGAAATTTAAAGATATTAAAGCAAAATAAAAACAAAAATTAACTAAAACCCTAAGAATAAGAAAAAAGCTAAGAAAATAAGATGAAACCCTAACAAAATGGTAAAGGAAGCTAGGAAAAAATGAACCCTCCCTTTGTTCTACTCCCCTCTCTCTTTTCATATGCAACTCTTAAGGTTAGAGATGTTTAGAGTTTGAAATTTGGAGTTTGCCCTACTTTTTTTCACTATTAGCATGATACACAGTGGTTTAGTGAGGCATACGGTGGTCTATTGAACCGTCATATAGGTCCTGAAATTTAAAGCACGATGTTGGTCTGCTTACCCCATTGTAGATCCCTCCAGCTCGTCGTATACATCTCTGTCTGGCCTCCTCATGTTCTTTTTTCTCCAATTCTTCTTCAAACTTGATCCTTTTTTAATCTGCATGTAAACTCATTATGATTACAAAATAAGCATTTAAACGTAAAAAAGAAAATGAATTCACGTTAAAATACATAGGAAAAATTAATATAATTTAACCTTATCAACATCTAACTTTGATTCATGCTTTTCATTCTCTATAATCCTAAAAAACAAGATTGAATATCCAATAAAAAGATTGAAAACTTATAACCTACTTAAAATCTAACCTAAAGAGAGAAATATGAAAAATGGATGAAACTATTTAAAATATCTTCTTAAAACTTGTTCTCTAGGCTCCTAAGAATGCTTAAATACGTCTTGAATTTATTTCAAGTTAGAAACAAGTTGCTTTTGAAATCATCAAGAATCTAGTTGGAAAAATGTATTTGCTAACATCAATAATGCTTGTAACAAGGGATCAATGATGTCATTCAATACCAACATTTATCTTTTATACCCAAGTTGGATATCAAGGTAGGTGCTGGAAAATAACGACATTGTATAGAGCCTTCGTTTAGCTAAACTATGACATTAATATTGTTGTACACTGTAACAATACTGGCACCATTGAAGAAGGGCATTGGACCCTTGAAATATCTTCCAAAGTGAATCTTTTTGCGTCAATCCTCAATTTTGTGCATTAACCTAAAAACTAAACATTTTCAAGTAGAAATTAAACAATTTAACTTAAAATAGGGGTAATTAGACATTTAATAACATCCAATAATACTTTAAAAAATACCCCTGCCAATGTGATATAAGATTATGACATTATAAAAAAAATTTTCTAGGAACCCATTCGTAGAGTAAGTGTCAAGATTTCCGTAGTGTCGAAGATGTCTTATGCATTTTCTACTAGTGATCGGAGCAATGCCAAGGTATCTTAAGTAGCTTGGGATATCATTTGTTCTATGTCTAGGCATTAGTTTAGTGTTGGGGTTCTTAATATGATGGGGAAGTACCCTAGACATGTTACTATTAGGTTGGTCACGACACATAAAAGGGGGTGAATTAGGTTTTCAAATCTAATTTTCTAAATAATCAAATTTAGATGAAAAGATGTGGAATATTATATCACAAAATAATTTATCAAATCATTAATCAATATAGTAAAGCAGATATATAAAGATAGGAGAAGAGATAGAGAGGTACATTAGTTTTATACTAGTTCAAAGCTACCTACTTGCCAGTACGTCTAGTTCGCAACACCATTGTTAAGATGATTATACTAAATCAACAAAAAGTATAACGTTTAATCTTAAAATCCTTCTCAAGGCTTAAGGATAACCTTATCACTCTTTATTTTTCTTTTGGCCAAAGAATAATCTCTCAACTCTCACGAAGAAAAAAAAACTTTGAATAAGTGATTCAATCAACTTTACTTTGGTATAAATAAGAGGCCAATAACAATGAATGCACAAAAACAATGATCAAGAGCCTGACATAAAAATCACACAAATTAAACAAAAATAGTTGAGAAAACTCTCATATACACTTAATGAATTTTTGGCAACTACTTAAAAAATAACTAAATTAGAACCTTGCAAAAAACCTCAGATAATTGGCATAGACATTTTTTTTTTGTATCGCTCTCTCTTTTTAACTAAAGAAACATCTATTTATATGCTAAGGATACATCTGTTTTCTAATGGATATAATGTTGTTCCCTAAAAGCTATAGCAACATTACAATGGATTAATATTATGTCCATTATGTAATCTATCTAACCTCAATTCTTCTCTTCATTTATTTAACATTCGGTCGACTTATAAGCAGGGTTCGGTCAACCAATTTTCCAATAGCTGATATTCAATTGATTGATCTTCCCATTCAATCGACCTATAAATAAAATGGTTGATGTTTGGTCGGCCATTCTTTACCATGCGACAGATCTAAATAGATTAACAAAAATAAATACTTTGGCCCAAACTCATTTTACCTTTAAAACCCAATGCAAATTGATCAAGGATGAACTAACTAAATCTTTTAAAACATCCAATACCAATTGTTTAGCTTCATGCAATCTTAATAAATTAAATCAATCATCAAGAGTATATATTCATAGTAAACACATAAACCTCTTAATTATGCACCTATATGCATATTCTAGGATATCTATGCATGAATGTATCTCTTGTATATCCAAAATAAAATTAAGTAAAACTTACATAAAGAAATACAATCATAGACCGATATCAAACTAATTTGATTCTTAGAAGCTTTGAGTCTTCATAAGATATCTTCATTATCTCCGATTACTGCTAAGGCTCTTAAAACTTGTACATCTTCTAAGTGCCTATTTTGTCAAACATGCTCAATAAGAAATAACATTAGTAATACAAGTTGTTTGGTCATCATGAAAACAAAGTGGAACCTCCCTTGGTGGTTCAATAATCTCCCTCATTTTTTTGATGAAAGAACCCCAAGATTCAATCTAGCCTCCTAGCACTTCAATAGATCATACAAAATTTAATTGACACACTGAAAATGTGATTATAGCATCAAACAATCAGATTCAACCTATATGCATACAAGCTGTCAACTATATGTGCAGTCTTATAGTTAC
>JAOXYD010239851.1:0-30862 GCA_028565735.1 Pinacopodium congolense | reverse complement strand
CATTTGTATAAAATTGCATAATCCAGAGGAATATATGTGAATTGTCTTTAAACCCACCCCTCGGCCTAAACCCAGACTGTCTTGATCTTTGTGTTGATTGTGACTGTATTTATGGGGTGGTGAGATTGTGAAGTTATAATTGTAATGGATTACTCTTAAACCCATTGGGAAAATAGAATAAGTGAATGCAAGGATTTCCCTAGAGCCCGTGAAAAAGAGAAGTGACTGTAAAAGTGGTGTTAACAGTGAAATTACCAATAAGGAGTTGGAGAATGCATGTAGGTGTGGGATTATATAACAAATCACTATAGATTAGTTTGGCTTCTCTCTCCCTATCTTTTTTATTTTCTAAATTTATCTTATTTCAATCATATTATTATATTTTTTGAGCTTCCACATTACAATTTATATTGTTATATATTTTTTATTGAATTGTTTATAATTTTTGTATTTAATTGAAGAAAGAATGTTTCATTAGGTGCAAAAGAGACAAAAAAACTTAGAAAAGTTTATAGCCACCTAATTCACCTGCCTTTTCATTGCTATATAAGGAGTAACAATTGATATTAGAACGAGGAATCACATAAGTATATTTCTAACGAAACAGGGAGTTTAAGTTCAACATGGCATATTTTAATAGTCAAAGTATAAATAGATCCCTTACTCTGATAGAAAAAAATTTTGGAGATTGAAAAATTAGAATTAAAAAACTTCTTCTAGATATAGGTGTTAATTTTTGGGAAATTATAGAGAATGGACCTCATACTCCTAAAAGATAATAGCCATAGATAATGTAGAAAAAATAATACCCACAGATGAAATTAAATGAGATGAAGTGGATGAAATGCTTATTAGTATAAACTCTAAAGTTTCATATATCTTATTTTATGCATTAAATAGGGAAGAGTTTAATAGAGTTTCTATTTGAGAATCTGTTCATAAGATATGGCATATATTAGAGATTACTTATGAAAGCACCAATCAAATTGAAGAAGAGGAAATCTTATAAATTCCTTATCATTTTCTTTACAGGATTTTGCATTCTAACCCAAATCCTATAAAGAAAATGATGAGGAACCTACATATTTAAACTCAAATAATGATGATGATGATGATTGTCTTAATAAGTAAAGTATGATCAATTAGTTATATGCCTAGAAGCTATAATTAAGAAAAAGAAAAGATGTATTTTAGGTATAAGGAAATGTGTATAAGAAAATATTGAAATTATTAGATACACGCAAACTAGAAAATAAAAATTTAAAACATAAATTCGATTCAATAAGTATAAGGAAGGATAGTATGCAAAAGATTAGCATACCAGAATCCATGTTTGAAAAGAGAAGTAGAATCAAAGACTGTATATAATGATGACATGAAAATTTGAGAGATGAAAATGCTTCTTTGAAAAAGGAATTAGAAAGTGTTAAGAACTTATTTTCTAAATTTATAAAGGAAAGGAAACATTAGATTGCATTCTAGGTGCACAAAAAAGCATCAAATGATAGGTTTTTTTTAAGGTTTTATCCATTAAAGTGCACCATAAAATAGCAGGGCCACATTTGTTAAAGGAAAGAAACGAAAGAAGAACATATATCTAGACCATCTTATGAAAATATTGCATTGTCATCTAAATCCCAATTTAGGAGAAAACATCATATATTTAAGAATGGATTAAGTGATAAGTGTGTTTTTAGGTATTGTTTCTAGGTTATTTTTAAGTGTTTTAAGTTTTTTTTGTGTGTTTTAGCTTTATTTTATTTCATCTTTTGCATCTTTGCATGATCTTTGAAGTGTTTAAGTGTTTCTTTATTTTTTTCTAGTGTTTATGGGTGGATTTTGAGCTTATTTGAAGGATAGTTTGATGCACATTATTGGTTGATTTTGCAAGTGTCAGGATTTCAGACTTGAGTATTTTATAGACGACTTTGATGGCTTATTGGAAGACTTTTAGATCTCATATTGTTATGAAAATAGGTGGAGAGGAAGATCAAGATGTTAGGAGTCTCCAGTTCACATTTCAAGTCAATCGGAGGTCCAAAGAAGAAGTTAAAGCCAAAAGAGTGAATTGCACTTGAAGCTATAGGAATCAAGTCATGATCGTGACCATGACTGTTCATGTGCTCTTTGTCACGATCATGACAGGCCACGATCGTGACAGCGGGACTGATACTTAGACGACTCAAATATAGGATTTTAAGTGTTGGAACCTTACTTTTGACATATATAAGTGTTCTAAACCCTAGGGGGCCTCTAACATTGATTAGACACCATCTAAGAAGAGGCAAGGAAGAGGTTTTTTGGTGGTTAACCAAAGGAGGCAACTCAATTAACCTTGGAAATCATCAAGAAACATCAACACCTAGATTTTCTAGCATTTTAGAAGTGAAGAGAAGATCTTCAAGGCTTTATCTAGTTTATTCTTCACCCTTTTTAATACTTGTTTGTATGGAAAAAATGATTGTTGATGGATTTATTGTTGTTACGAGTAGCTAAATACTTTATAGGAGTTGTTCTTGAAATATTTTGTGGAACTCTTGCTTTTTGATTTAATGAATGGTTGTTTGTGATATGTATTGACCTTAAACCTTGCAATAGACTGAGAGGGTGAGTTGGGTAATTGTTTTACATATTCAGGTTTTTGCAAGTAGTTGAAGAGAGATGTTGGCTATTTGTTGAAAATTACTTATAAGATTGCTTAATATCTTGTTAAATGGTTAGGAAAATGTATTAAGGCTAAAGATTGCATAATTAATCCTAATCTATTTGGCTAGGGAAAGCTAATTGCACCTTTGAGAGGGTAATTAAGCATTAAAAAGTCTTAGGTGTTACAAAATTGGATCATTAAGTGAAGAGGGAAGCAAAATAGGGATATAATGACTCCTAATTTTAAACCTTGGTTATCAAATTCCTTCACTTTGTCTCAATTGGCTATTATTACTAGTTTAATTTAATTTATTTTATTTTCCAATTTATTAATATCTAAAATTATTTCTTAGACAAATAGAACCTAAGTTAAGTGATGAATAAATTCAATCCTTGTGGGATCTATATTTATTCTTTACTACAAGTTACGACCCATATACTTGTAGTTTTGACCGTAAAATTGGTAGTTTATTTTACAATCAACAAGTATATCAATAAGTTTTTGGCACTGTTACTGGGGATTTTTTTGTTTAGCATCTTGTTTAGTTTATGTTACTTTGATTTAAGAGTTTTGATACTTTTTCTTGTGTTTATTTAGGGCAGGCATGCTCTCACTCGAACCCTTCTCAGAAGATCAAGGTCGGTCGGCGGTGCAAGTGTATAAGGTTTTAGACAGTAAGATTCTGTGGTTAGTTATTATAGTTGATGCCGGTATGGTTACAGTCACCAATGGATTTCCAATTTCCTAGACTATAAAACCATGGATTCTGTGGTTAGTATGGACTGTGACATAGATCCTTAAAGAAGGTAGACATTAATAGACCAAAGAATCCAAAGAGTTAAAAGTAAATGCTTATTCGAGTCCTTTTTTTTAAATTAACACATTCGTTCTTCTTTTGGCAATTCGAAGATCTTTCTACATCTTAATTTTGCTCATGGCGAGTTTTCCCAACCCTTACTTTCCTGATGCTTTCCAATCAGCTTGACAAATACTGAAACTGACAGAAAATCTAGTTACCATACTCGGATAATGCTTTTACGTCTATAATTGGATAGTGCTTTTATGTATTTAAGATGAACTACAAACATATTAATTGTATATGATTCTAACAAGATAGCACTGGGACTTTTTTTTTTTTTTCATTTGATCTCCTGAATTGGGTAGAAAGTAGCTGGAAGAAGATGTCAAAAATTCATTTATCAAACAAGAAACTTCTTTTCCTACAACCGTGTTATCAATACATTTCACTCTGCTCTTAAGCAGTTCTTTAGCCTGTTTCTCTCCTATAACGACTTGGTACTGCCCTCTATATGTTGTTGTGTACATGTTCTTGAAATGTTTTGGGAGTTCTAAATTCAAGATTACAATAATGATCTTCCTGTTGTAGTTGTAGAGCTGTAATTCTCTCAAGAAATATGTCCAATGCTTCCTTCATCCACCAATGTCTACAAGCTTCCCGAGCTTCCTCTACTGTCATCTGAGAATTAATACATAGTTTCCACCTATATTAGCATTCGGTTACCATGACAAGTTTACATTTATTTTGTGTAAATTATTAAGTGTCAAGCAGCAGCAGCAGCTGACGAGCTTACCCAAATTCTTTGTCGCAAGTTCCTCTCTGGCCAGATATCAAGTTGCTCCGTCACAAGCAAAGGGAACATGTAGCCTTCATAAAATGTACCAGTTCTTTTGCTTAAAAAGCTCCATTTGCCGAGTTCTACCTGTTTTTTGCATCAGAAAACCACATTAGTCATCGGAATGAAATTAGCCACAGCTAAATCTGCGGTACAAACATGAAACAACCTCTTCTTCAAGTGTATGTTATGTTATGAATAGACACTAACCTCGACTTTGCCAAGAACTCCAGCTTCTTCAAGTGACTCCCTGGAGGCTGCTTGTTCAAGAGATTCATCAAGTTCCCACCCACCCTGATCACGAAGAAATGATATTAATACACTATCAATACGAATGAAAATATCAATAACTGTGCCTATAGTTTTAGTAAAACACAAGCTATAAAATGTATCTGTATTACCTTAGGGAACATCATTCCTCCACTACCCTTCTGAGAAGTTATAACTAGAACCTCCAATTCATCACTGACAGAGCCGTCGCTGCAGATTTTGTATCTGTACGGAATGCATCTGCAAGTTGAAAAAAAAAATTTCAAGAAAAGAGTGAGTTCATAGCTAAGTGGGATATGTTCAAAAGAATATATATACATAATTCCTTGAAATAGGCAACTTATATATTACAGAAAGAAACCGAGGCCTCAATCAGAAGAAGGTTTATGGGAAAGCCAGTAATTACTTGGCTAATTCTGAACAGAAATTTCAATGATAAATCTCCAACAAAGGAGACGAAATCCAAGTTCTCACCCAACAACTTGGCGACGACCCATGTGATCGTATCTCTGCATCTGTCTCCCTGTGCGAGCTACCAAACATGCCATATCTTCTCAAAATTCTTTCACAAAATTGATTCAGCACACGATTCTCTTTAACCAAACAAATGTAACCAATATCGAACAAATCACTTGTCCTTTTTGGATCCACTATGTATGAAATCTTGGTAGAGATGAATATTATATATATATATATATATATCAGCAACCTCCGCGTGATTAGAAACAAAAAAGAGAAGGTTTAGATTTTGGAAATAAGCTACAAGGGCAAACTGGATATGGATATTAAGAGTGAAAAAGATGGAAGAAGGTGAAGAATAAGGGAAGCTATATATAGAAGGGTCCTCCTCTGTGATGTACTTAACTAACACCGTGGATGCTTTAAAGCTGGTGATGATGATGATTAGAAAAAAGCAGGCAAAGTCTAAATTTTATTATGAGAAGCATAGATTTCATGTACATCTCACGCTTTCTTCAGGCAGTTCCTAGGAAGCAACGTAAGTCCTACGCGTCTGCCTTCTTTTGTCTGAGGTTCTATGTCGTTTCCTAACACGCATGGATTCGTTTCATGTTTTTACTTCTTTCATCTAATTACATGGACAGTAGTTCAGCATGCAATTAATTAGCCAATTGAGATGAGCTAGAAACCATTTCAAGTTATAGAAATAATTCAAAAATATCTGTGGTCTTACGCCACCGCCAAATACACCCTTTACATTTTATGATGTGATAAGGAATATATGATTGATTTTATAAGGTGGTGCCTAAAAATGTATTTATTACCACTCTTATCAAATTGGTTGTATACTCTTTACATATCATAATATGATAAGGGATATATGAGTAATTTTACAAGGTGGTGGTCAAGAACTGCACAATGGCCAATCTTATCCAAAACTAATATTAAAAAAAAAAGGATGCGCCATTGAATGTAAATGTAAATGATGCGTATAAAAATCCATTTGTTTCAGTGAAATATAAGCCCCACTAATGTTTTTGACACTCGTAGGACTTATTTGTTATGGTTTTTAAATTGTTTTTTAATTTTTAATTTTTTTTAAATTAAAAAATTAAAAAATAATACATTAATACAACACAAAAATTAAAAATAATACATAAAAATTAATACAAATATATAATAATTACAACTAAAAATTATAACTAACAATAATACGTAACGATATTATTTGATGTTGTCTTTATTTTCAGTCTACAACGTCATCTCATATTGATTCATCTAATAAGTTTAGAATATTTAAATATTAACTTTGAACATAATTAATTATGTTTTCGTTCATATCAAATTTTTTTTAGAATTAATTGTTGCTTTTGATTGGCCGTTGGATGAAACAAGCATTTAACTCGATGGATACTTCTGTTCATCGAACTTTAAAATTGACTCATCATCATGTCACACAGCCAAATATATATATATATATATGTATGTATGTTTATATAGTTGTTTTCCGTTGAAAGTCGTATTTATTAATTTCTTTCTCAGATAGAACGTGTGCGTGTGTTACGTACGTGTGCATACAGTGGGCGCGTATTTCTCTTATTTCTTTCTTTCTTTCTTTCTTACTGTCTCTTGGTGGTAAAGTCCACACGTAGAAGAAATAGCAATAAGAACAATAAACAATAATAATAATAAGACGTTGTCAAGAAGGTTTTAAAGTGAAATAACGTGGCGGGTTGACTTAGGAGAACATGAGCACGTGTGACAGTATTTATTGCCTTCGTAGTTGGGTTCGGAAGGTAGACAACGCCCTATTTATTAGACCATTATTGACGACAATGTTTTTAAGTTATTTTCTTGTCTATTGCCTCATGGATCATGAACATCGTTGGTATCCTCCCACGTTACTTTGTCCATGTTCCTCGCCGATAAATGATCATGCCTGGTCCGTTATTTAATTTTCCCCCTATTATTATTGTAGTTTCTCAATTAATTAATTAATTTTTTATATTATTTTTTGAATTACCACTAAAATACATAGAATACTTATAAACCATGTATTTTAATAATATACTTAGCGAGCTAACAACAAATATAAAATCTTCAATGTTTTTTAAAAAACTGTCGATCACTTAAATCGTCCCTTATTTTTTTTAACTCTATCCAATTGCTGACTTATTTCACTATGTCTTGAAATTAAGTTGGATATAGCAGATGGTGATCATGCCAAGTGAACTGACGTTCATTACCAATTATTCTGTAACTCTATCCAATCGTGTTTTTTATTTTATTTTGAAAGATAACGCTATCCAATAGTTCATTACCAAAACTACTAGGCGTTTCATCACTTCATTTACTCTTATTTTTTTGGTTTAGCTATTTATTAAAATGTGTGCTGAGATACTTTTCATTTGATTTCTATTTTATTTTCTGAATTTTAAAACTTATGTTTCTTTCTCTTTTTCAAAAATTTAAAATATATTATCATATGGTGAATCAAATATTGCATATATGTCATAGGCTTGATAATTGATATCTACAAAGTAGAATTGTGTACATTAATTAAATTGAAAAATTATATATATTTTATATCATTAAAATAGTAAAGGCTATAGTTCTAACTTCAACCTCTCCAGTGAATCTATATGCAATTTATTATTTTTCAAATTTTTTATGGGATCTTACACTACTCGCGTAGAGCTTAATTATTAGTATGACACTCACAAAATTATTAATTTAGCATAGTAACAAAAAACATTGACACTCTCTCTCAATCTTCTCCATCTTCTCCAATGCCTTACCTACAACAACGTGGAGTGATGATGGAGAATAATAACGAATTTGACAAAGTTCAAATTCTAGACCAACAAATGGAGAACAGTAGCTCACATAACACTTTGACCACAAGCTACTCCATTATTCCATATTCTACCACTTATTAATGAAGTATCCAAATAATACACCTAAATCCTAACTAACCAACCAGCATGTCCTCATTTAGTTATGAGATTCATTATAGCTTGATTTTTGTACCAAATATGGAACATGAAATCACTTTTTTTTTTGTATAACAGTTATATATATATATATATATACACACACTTGTTGTATCATAATGAAATCATATTCGTCTACCATTTCAATAAAACTTGTTATAGTATCAAAGCTTAAAAATCTCTAATGAGTATAATCCATCAAATCATTCTCTCCATATCAAAATCTTCTTCTATCCATTCATAAAATAAAATGTTCAAATGGCAAGAAACAATAGCAAAAGTAGTTCCTTGATAACCTTTAATGTTGCCTCCAAAATTCCTTTGAAACTAAATGACAGCATCTAGGTTTAGTCATGCTTAATACTCCTTCTTATTCATTTACACTTAAAAATGTTATATGTACAATTGATATCAAAAGGAATTTGCTATTTGTTTCATAATTTTTCAAAATTAATCCTATCTTAATTAAATTATTTCATCTTACTTTACGATGAAGGATTTGAGCATAGAGGCACTACTTATCTATACCAGAGTAAATGGAACATGTATAGGTTGTCAACTACTACTTAAGCATATTCTTTCAGCTACTAAATATATCATGCATCAATTAGCAACAACCCAAAAAGACCCACTATATTCCATTGGCATAAGTGATTAGGTCATCCAAACTAAGGGAGATCTATTATTTCATCTTATTGTCTACCAATTTCACAAAAGACATGTTAAGATACACGTAATTCAAGTTCTTATAATAAAAGTCACAAATTTTCCTTTGGCATATTTACACTTAATAACTCTAGACGACTTATGTTATTTAGCATAAGTGTATGTACTCCTGCTTCCATCACATCCTTTAATCACTTCAAACATTTTCATTGACCATTTTACCAAATACAAATGGCTATACCCTTTAAAATATAAATCTAATGTCACTAGTGTATTTAAACAATTCAATGCACTTGTTGAGAAATATTTCCAACTTTTGATAATTACCTTATATTTTGATGGAGGGATAGAGTATCAAGGCTTAAATCACTTTCTTTGTTGATATAACATTCATCATCTTTATTCTACTTCTTACACACCTCAATGTATCGTCACTATTGAAAGAAGACATTGTCATATTATTGAAACCATTCTTACTCTTATTCCTTAAGCCTCACTCTCACTAAATTTTTGGACTTTAGCTTGTCAAACTACCATCTATCTTATCAATCACATGCCAATTCATCTTCTTTAACAAAAATCTTCCTTTGATGTTTTGTTATATGACAAGTCAAATTATCATAAATTGAAGGTATTTAATTATCTATGCTACCCTGAATCAAACCATACATACGCCACAATCTAGAATCTAAATCCCAACCTTATGTTTTCCTTAGCTACTTCACTGCTCATCATTGTTATAAACGTTTTGAGACCTCATCTCACCTATATTTCACTCGTCATGTTGTGTTTGTTAAAAATTGTTTCCCTTTTAATTCCATGTCTTTACAAGCTTTTAGAGTTATTAAAGCCACAAGCTTTACTTATACTTTTACTTCAATTGATCCCACTTTTAGTTCCAATATCCTAAATGAAACACCTTTGAAAACATCTCTTCTTGATATTACGAAATCTATAGTCCTAATCTAATCATCTTCTCCTAATACTCCTTTCATCTCCACCTCTTTATGTTCACCATCCCCGTCCTTAGATAATGTAATGTCTCAATCATTTCCATCATCACAATCACATTCTCCATCTCTAGTCTAGACAATGCAGCCTCTCAGTCATCTTCATCAACATAGGTTAATCCTTTATCTCTATGTCATCTTATTATTACTTGATCAAAAAACAACATATTTAAAACTGAAAATGGGTTTTGACTACCTAATTTTTTTGAACCTCATGAAACCCTCAACTCTTACTCAAGTAAGGAAATATGGTCATTGGCGTGCTACCATGTAAAATGAATTTGAAGCCCTTATTAATAATTATACATGGGATTTAGTTCCTACTTCTAACATAAAAAACATAGTTACATGTAAATGAATTTATAAGATAAAGACACAAATCTTATGAGAAAATTGATCGGTACAAGGCTTGTCTAGTTGCCAAATGTTTTATTCAATAACTTGGGATTGATTTTCACATAACTTTTAGTCTAATAATTAAACCTACTACCATTTATATGATTCTACCCATTTTTACTCAATTCCCATGATTGCTCAGATAGTTGGATGTGAACAATGTTTTGAAGAAGAAGTTTGCATGCAATAGCCATTTGGTTTCATTAATCCTCAATTTCTCAATCATGTTTATCGATTGAGAAAAGCTATCTATGATCTTTTTCAAGCTCCATGAACCTAGTACAATAAGCTAAAACAATATTTAATTTCTTATGACTTTATCAATTCTCAATCAGAAACATCTCTTGTCATCCTCTCCTTCGAAAAGCAAATTGTTTTCCCCCTTATGTATGTCAATGATATCACCATCACTAGTAATGATACAAGTCTTGTAAATAAAGTAATTCATGATTTAGCTCAATGGTTCTCCATCAAAGATCTTGATGATCTTAACTTCTTTCTTGGTGTGAAGATATTTCATACTCAAAATAGCATTGTTCTCTTACAACATAAATATATTACTGATCTTCTTTGCAAGCATAACATGACTGATGCAAATAGAGTTTATAGTCCTCTTTTTACCACAGAAAAACTCCCTTTATAAGATGGCTCACATCCAATGAATCATTTTCAATATCAACAAGTTATTGATGCTCTTTAATCCATCTCTTTCACTTAGCTAGATATATCCTATATAGTGAATATGTTATTTCAATTCATGTACTATCTTATAGCTTCTCATTGATCACCTACTAAACGTGTTCTCCATTACCTTAACTATTACTCATGA
This sequence comes from Pinacopodium congolense, assembly GCA_028565735.1. Taxonomy (NCBI): domain Eukaryota; kingdom Viridiplantae; phylum Streptophyta; class Magnoliopsida; order Malpighiales; family Erythroxylaceae; genus Pinacopodium; species Pinacopodium congolense. The sequence continues at coordinate 19,958 of JAOXYD010239851.1, read as the reverse complement.
CCTTTTACTTTGGCATTCTTCTTATATGCATCTTCATGCTTTCTTTGACGTTGATTAGGCAAGTAATGTAGATGATAGCACCCCCACTACCACTTACATTACATTCCTTGTTAATAATCCAAACAGCTGGTCCTTAAAGAAATAACGTATAGTGATTTGTTAATCTACTTAAGTTAAGTATTGAGATGTGGCAGCTACCATTTTTAAAATTAATTGGCTTCAAAATTTGCTTTATAAGCTTCATTTTCATAATCCGTACCATTTATAGTTTTTTGTGATAATTTTAGAACTAATTACTTATGTCAAAATCCCATGTTCCATAGCTAGATAAAGCATATTAAAATTGATTTTAACTTTGTTATATCACAAGTTTAAAACAAGTAACTTCTTGTAGTTCATGTTCACTCTACAACTCATTTGATTCACTCCCTTACTAAACCTCTCATTCACCAGTAACATCTGAATCAATGTCTCAAAATTGACATTGTTGACACATTGTCTATCTTACAGGGGCATAATAGAGTATAAAACTCAATCCCAAAGAATATATTTCAATCCTAGTTGATTAGTCAACATATACTCATTTAGTTATTATCTTTATTATATCTCTATTCTTGTACCAAAATTAGAATGTAAAATTACTCATTTCTTTATATATCATATTTATTTATCTATCTATCCATACCTGGTGAATCATGAATAAAATCAAATTCCTCTAGCATATCAATAAAACTTGTTACTTACTACTATGAAATATCCACCTTTTGGAAATCGATCCTAATTATATCCCTTAAATTTTATTGATTCATAAAAAAGTGACTATTATGACAACAATCCATAACTAAATTTGACAAACAACTATTGTTCTCCAACTGACCGATGATCGGGCATTAATGTTACGTATTATGGAAGTCTAAAGCTAACTAATGATCAGCACTTGTAGCGATAGAAGTAGGCTCTATTAACAATCTTTTGTGTATATATTCCATTTGGTTCGTCAAACTCTAGTCATTCCTTGAAGTGAGACACTCCAATTCGACAATTGGATTGCTATCTAATGAAGAGGACAGCCTCCCCCTTTTTTCATCTCTATTGGAAAGCTTATGGAAATCTATTTTAGATTTTTTCCTCTTGGTGCTTGTGGCTCTTCTGGAGCCTTCTTTCACATGTAAAGGCTTGGGATTTATGCATCCATGGAAGCATCTTTAATTTATTAAAGCATTTTATCATTTTTTTTAAAAAAAATATGTTGATCACCAACTAGTGATTTAATGCTTCAAAGTTTACCAAAGCAATAAAAGTTAATGTTGCTGTTCTTCATCATCTCTCCACATTATTGCAAGTGAGGTGATACCAAAGATGAAGAAGATAGAGAGAGAACGTCACCTTTTTTGTTACTATGCTAAAAATTAAATTAATAATTTTATGGACCTTACATTATTAGTTATACTCCATCAACAGTATGAAATCCACATAAAATTTTAAAGAAAAAATTTTGTGCTAGAACACTTAATCGACAAAGTCTTAAATTATGTCGGTTTAAGATCTTTTTGAACGTTTTTTAAAGTATTAAGAGTTCTTTTAATGTTGTGAAACAATAGATTTTGTTGTAAATATTAGGATCTAATTTAACTTTTTTACCTATTTATTAAAGGGCCATTAAATCATTTATCTATAATTATAATCAAGAATCAAATGTAAGATGATGATTCATTGTAAGTTACATAATACATTAAGTATTCAAGATGACTTTAGTCTAATAATATTTTGATTTTAATCTTCATTAATTACTCATAACTGCTGTTTTTTTTTAATAAACTTCTACCCACTATTTCTGACTATAAGTCTGCTCTTATAAAGAGATTTTTTTAAAATTTTAAGTACTTTAGTCCCAATTATTGTTAATCTTGGGGATTCAATTGATATATTAGCGCAATTATTTTGCTGTTATGCAATAACTCTTAATGGATTTCCAGTCCTATTTGGTGAGCTTCAACAAGTTGGTGAAAGCTAAAGCACAGAAAGAGTGATAGACATTTCTAAAAGAAAGGTATAAATGACAATAAATTTATTAATTTGTTTGTGTTACCAAACTCTTTTTTGTATTCTTCTTCTTCTGAGGACGTGTAGCTACCTTTACAAAACTGACTTAATGGATAATCCTATGTTAAAAACTTATTTTTTTTTATTTTGGAGTCTTAGTAGAGCTTTTACGCTTTTTCATCAAAAGATTAGCAATATTCAGTTTCTCTCGTAGTAATTACTAGTTGTTTATTGTATTCAAATTGCAAATTATAGCTAGCCTTGAAGAGTATAGAAGTATATACAAGACCAATTGAGGGGGGTTCCTTTCTGGACAAGAAGATAGTTCTTATTTTATTCATCTCAAAACATTTTTTTGACATAAATGAAAACTTTGAGCCACAACCTCGTATAGGAAAAACAATTACTTAATTCCCTGACTTAATTATTTTTTCAATCAAATGCAAAATAAAAAATAAAAACTCGAATGGGCTTTAGGTCATGTTTAGGGGATGTTTAATTGAGTTGTATATTGTGATTTTTTGTTGTAGTTATTGTATTTTTGTATTGGTTAGTGTGTTTTTTTTATTGATTTCTGTGATATATTAGTGTGTTTTCTTTATCGATTTTTGTGTTTAGAAAAACGGGAAACTAAAACTAAAAATAAAAACTAAATCAAACATGGCCTAGATTAGTTTTATTTTTTGTTTTTGTTTTTTATTTTTTAAAACACAAAAATCGATAAAAAAACACATTAATACAGTACAAAAATTAAAAAAAATCAATAATCAATACAATAATCACAACAAAAAATTATAATATTCAACCCAACTAAACATCTCCATAATTAATGATCAAGTAAAATGAGTCTCACTTGGTTGCTGACGTAACAAAGGACGCATATCCTTCTAACAATAAATCATGTTTTTGTAAGGCTATAAGAAAAGAATGGGTTGATTGAAGGGAACTAACTCATAATTAAAAAAAGTGGAAGACACGTCAATATTTCACTTCAACCACGTTGCGGAAACCACTTCCAAGTTCGAAACCATATTATCAAGCAATAATACAAAGAGTTAGGTAGCGTCATCTGAGGCTTAGATCCAGCCTCGACAACATGATAAAGTGTCGTAAAGCTAATTATTTCATAACATCAAAGCAAGAGACAATTAACAGAAGTAATAAGTTAACATTATCCATAATAATAATAATAATAAGGTTTGTATTGTCCCCATTCTAAGCGTGCCTTTGCCTGGTTCTTCGGGTTTATTAATGCATTATGCTAACTTAGTCCATAAGTGAATCGTTGCTTCTTAATTAAATATGCATGATCTAGAAATCATTCACATTTCTCAACGATAAGCATCAACTTTAAGACTTAATCATCCTCACATGCAATTGGGTTGCATTGACTAAAATAAATAAATGATATATATATATATATATAATTCCTAAAAATTATACTAATGGTATTAGACAAAACATACAATTTTATAAAAATATCTTCAAAGTATACTTAGTAATTAATACACATATCCATGACTATTAAAATATTGATATCATAAATATACAAATAAAAGACATAAATTAGAAAATAAAAATGAAGAATCGATTTAGAAATAAAGATGTGAAGTATCATTAGAGAAAATATTTTCCCATATAAAATAATTTCTCGACAAGAAGCATTTCAAAAACATAGAAATAAATAAGATTCAGAGTTTCTATGCATCTTAGCGAGATAATACAGCAGCAAAATTACAACATATATAAGTTCCCTATTTTATTTATTATGATATTTTAATTTACTATTTTTTTTGTGCAATTAATATGCATATATATATATACCATTGTATTAAATATCGTACCGGTATCGGTACTGGATTGGCCTCGCAAACGGTATGGTACCGATAACGTTTCGAATAATTTTTTAAAATTATAAATTAATTCATAAATTTTATAAAATTTACAAAATGGTCTATAAATATACTATATTATGTAATTTTTTACTTAACTTTAAATTTAAAAAAGATCAAAATACTGACCAGTACCAACTAATATTTTAATCCGATACAAAATCTGTCGATTTTATACCGATTGGTGTCCGGTGCCAACCGGTACCAATATGGATATTGATGCATACGTCCATTACAACTTGTATATACACACACAAAATTTTAATCATGCATACGTCCTAAAATTTGAATATTGATGAATGAAGAAATAATTTTATATCACTACGACCATTACAAATCCATAAGAATTTTATTTTAACTTCTCTTTGTATATCATATCAAGAAAGATATTAGCAGTTGCGCCTTCAAAGTAAGATAATAGTGAACATACAGTATATAGAATGAGGTTTAAAATGTCGGGACTCACGTGTAGTGGAAAATTGGTGCATCTCCCGCACACTACATAAGAATTTGTTGTCTTTTTTGTCTCCTTATTGTTCCATTGTCAAATCTATACAATCATATGATTAATCTATGACTTACAAAGTTGCCAGACCCTTTCTCTTTTGTTTATAAATTAATAAAAGAGAGTTGTTCTTCAAATTTTCTTGGATACCCTCCCATGTGGAGGGTTGTTGCTCATTCAATTGTCTATTGATATTTGTATAACTTTGTTTATGCTCTCTTCTCAAGGTTACATGAACTACTTAAAATTAATAACTCAATACAGAGGTATCAACGTTCATTGCATAATAGCCTAGAAATTAGTAATAATATAGTAATATAGTACCTTGCCTTTGAGGGTTGTCGAGTTGGTGATTGGAGTTCTCTAATTGCAAGGTCTTCTAAGTGAAATCATGAATTAATTGGATTGAATATATTAATTTATTTAATTCATTAATTTATTAAATAATTTATATTCTTTCAATAATTTCTTAATTATTTACCTAAAAGAGAATGATTATATATTTCACGAATATTTAAAAAAACATAAATTAATTCTTTATTTTTAGAGACTATCTCATGCGATCCATGCCCAGAGCTAGTAGTTGAAAATACAATGTAATCAAGCCCCTAGTTTAGCCCTTTAATTTATGATTTTTCTTACCATAAATGTTTATGCCACATGATTTCGTTGTTGTTTATTCCAATACGTACAGTATGACATTCTAGAAATGATGTGTAGGCGGTGTATATGGTCAGATGACTTTACACACAACTTGAAATGTGGTTTGACTATATTTGCATTTACCTGACGTTTTGCGTTTTTTTGCTGACAAAAGAAATCACTGTCTTGCTGTAGGATCTATATAAACTTCATATTTTGCATGTTTTGCAGTTTTAAAACGCGTCCCCATATTTTTTAAACCATCCATTTTTAATATATTTTTAATATTTACTCTAATTTTAAATCTTATTTTTCATTTTAAAAACTTCAGATATTTTTTATGCTTTTATCTGTTATCTTATTTATTTTGCTCATATATGTCAGTAACGAATATTTCTATCATATATACTGATCTAAATAAAGTATTGATTAATTTTAAAAAATAATATTGCATGTATTATATATATATATATATATATTTAACGTTTCCTATAATATTTATATATATTAAAATAGCTACATTTCGGATTCTTCATTTCTTTTTTCTTTTCTATTCCCAATTTTTTGTCTGTGCAACGAATACCAATACTAACTTGACCTGAAACAGGAGAGAAAGATTGAAATATATGATAGAAAATACTTTGTATTTTTCAATATCTTAATCGTAAAAAGAAGATGCAAATATATACAGTATAAAGGGATGGTTAAAAATAAAAGTTAATCAATGTTTATAAATAGCCAGATCTAATTAACTCTAAATAAGGAATGAAAGAATATATTATAACTGTAAAATTCAACAATCAAGGGGAAAATATCTCAAAAATCCATACCATCCATCCCTAAATCTAAAACCATAATATTGAAGCAAAGACACTTGACAAAGAGTATAATAGTACCATTCAATTGAGACATTTTACTTTTTTCATTTTCAAAAGTAGAATAATAATTGGTCTAGATATTACAACAACACCATTTAATTGACCTGTTTTACTTTGAACTTTTTATAAATGGAACGACACCCAATCTTGGAGAGTATAATAAGGTAGCTTGCTTTAATTGTTTAACTACTAGAACTTCAACAACCCTCAAGTTAGTGTATACATTTTATACTTGTGTAGACACATTTCCAACGTGTCTAGATACTTTGAGAACACATCTTTTGAGATTGCTTTAGTAAAGCTATCAACTAGTTGATCCTCATAACAAATATTGGATTACTCTATAGTGTTTACATCTAACTTCTATTTAATAAAGAATCTGTCAAGCTTAACATATTTTGTTCAATCGTATTAGACAAGATTGTAAACTATATATAGCTTTATTATCACAATACAATCAAATTAGTTGCCTAAATGGATAGCTTAAATCTTGTTAAATAATAAAGCTTCACAAAACCCAAGTTCCATACCTTTCAATTCAACTTTTGTGCTTGAACAAATAATGACATTCTGTTGCTAACATATTCATGTGACAAGATTACTATCTATAGATGAGAAGTACTTAGAAGTTGATCATCTATAATCTGTTGCTCCAGCCCAATTCGCATTCATATAAACATCTATATCCTACCAATTTGTATTTTTAATAAACAGTGTTCCTTTTCCAAGAGCAAACTTCAAGTACCTCACAAATTGTATAATTACATTCATATATTGTTCTGTAAGATTATGTATAAATTGATTGATAATGCTCAATGCATAAGTAAGATCAAGTCTTGTGTGAACCAAATACATCAACCTCCTCACAAGTCTTTGATACCTCCCTTTATCAAGAAGTACTTTATTTGTGTTAATACATAACTTTAGGCCTTCTTTGATTGGTTTATCAATGGATTGATATGTTGGCATATCAATTTCTTTTAATAAGTCTACTACATACTTGATTTAGGGTAAAAAAAAATTCTTGCTCTGACATAGAAACTTCAATCTCAAGAAAATATTACAAGCAACAAAAGTATTTAATTTCAAATTCTTTAAACACGTATTATTATTATACCTTTCTTTCTTACAAATCATTTCCTAGAACTATCATATCATACAATAAGAGTAGTAATTTTATCTTATCCCCCTTTTTAAAAAAAATAAAATATGATAAGAATTGCTTTGATGATACCTAAAAAACTATTATGAACTTTATAAACCTTCTAAACCATGTTCTTAAAGACTGTTTCAACTTATATAATGATTTCCTTAATTTGTAGACCTTTCTATTATGCCTTATTGATGTCATACATCCTAATGAAAACTCCATATATACCTCTTCATCCAATTCACCATGCAAAAAGGCATTTGCTACATCCAATTTCTGTAAAGTCTAATCTAAATTTGTAGTTAAGAACTACAATACTCAAACAGTATTGATTTTAGTCATAAAGCATATGTCTCTGTATAATTAATCTCAAAGGTTTGGGTATATCATTTTCCTACCAATATTGCTTTAAATTATGCAATTATGACATTTGAGTCGTAATGTAAAACCGATGACATCCCACTAGCCCTTTCTTGATGGATAGTTAGCAAGCTTCCACATTCCATTCTTTTACAAAGAGCTCATCTTCTCAGTCATTGCAACTATCCACTTTAGATTAACCAAAGCTTGCTACACACTATTAAAAATAGTTGCAATAGATAATTGATTGACAAATTAATTATTTTATTCTAATAGGTTATGATTTGGACCATAGTGACTCATAGGATATTTAACTTTACTTAAAATTATAGGTTCAAATATGGGCTTAGGAATACCTTTAGTGAGTCTAGGTGTCTCGGGGTTTTAAAGTAGGACCATCCCTAGTAGTCGATTGGTATGATATATTAGTTTGGAACTTAAACTCCTTTTCAACTGATGGACTATCATTCTCTAACTCAAACATTCCTTTATTCTCCAGGTGATCTTCAACCATTCCTTCTTTCTCAAATTAATCAATTAGACCATTAGCAAGAACTTGATTCTCTCCCTTAAATTGACAATTTAAAGTCTAAATTTCTTTCTAGTTTTCTCCTTAAGGTTTAGACTCAAAAGAAAAATACGTTTAAGTCTTCCTGGAAAAATACGTCCATTGTTGAGAACATACATTAAGTTAAAGGATAATAAAACCTATATCCTTTTTTATTTATAGCACATATAAGAAACACACACTATAAGACTCCTAGGACTAGCTTGTTACATTAATGTTTATAGATATATAAAAATACTACATATCCAAAGATAAAAGGAAGTAAATTTGGTGTTGGTGGAGCAGCTATAACATTATTAAAAGCTTGAAATGGGATTTGAAGGTTAAGGGATTATGAGGAAGTGTGATCTATTAAACATATTGCAAAAGAGAATGCTTCTTCCAAATAAGATAATGACATATGGTCTTGAATCAATGAAGCATAAACAACTTTCTAATAAGTGTTAGTTTTTCCTCTCAATCACTCCATTTTACTATGGCGTATTATTATATGTGGTTATATTAATAATTTTATGGGCTTCTAAATACTACTTTAATTTAAAATTTTGATATTCTCTACCATTATCATTATTTAAAACTTGAATTTATAAATATTGAATCTTAATGACTTTAAGGAATTTTGAAATAATCATTTTGATACAATCATCAATAAAGATAACAAGCGAATGAATTCCTACCAATGTTGGAATTTTAAATGGACCTTATACATCAAAATAAATAATCATAAAAGGCAAATGAATTTTATTTAAACTTAAGGAATGTAAACGTTGATGACTTTTTGCAAGTTCACTAGCAACATAGCAAAAAATAGAGACACCAATTTTGTCAAACAAATAAGAAAATAATTTTTTAAATAGTCAAATAGTGCATGCCCTAATCGTCGATGTTACAACCAGATTTCAACTTTATTCTTTTCCTTTCAAGAATTATCCATTACTAAAACTTTATGGAACTTGTTAGAAGCTTCTGATTATAAGTCTAGGTAATATAAATTCCCTCATTTAATACCATAACCAATGGTATATTTTGTTAAGATGTCCTTAAACAAATAAAATTTTGCACGATAAAGTTGTTATTTTTTGAAAGATAGATAAAAGGTTATCATTTAAGGATGGGAAAAGTACAAAAATATCCAAATTTAAAGTATCACTAAGAGCTGCAGGTCCTGCCCTTACAACTAGGACCTCATTACTATCAACTATAGAAACATTTTTTTGTGGGGAAGATTTAAGTTTTGCAACATGCCTAGAATCAAATGTTACATGAATTAAAGCACCAAGATCTATTATCTCTATGTTATTACAAAAAGGTGTAGAAACATTAAAAGTCTTACCATCACTTTCTATAGTTGCTACTAGTGTTAAAGTTATCTCAATATGATTGTTTGTTTAACCTTCAACAAAAGTAGCAGCTATGGTGTTCTTGGACTTTCTTCTTTGAAATGCCTAATTATGATCCCACCATTTTGGATACCTTGTAAGTTCAAATAAATAATCTCTAGTATGGCTTGTTTTTTAAATAATGGGTACGTTGGTAGGTCAACTTTTTAGCATAATTAGATGTATTTGATTTATTTTAAGTCACCATAACTGTAGCTTTAGAATGTTTAAACTCTCCTTTCAATGTCTCCTGTCATACTATTACATCTAATTAAGGCATAACATGCTTCAAGATTTGGAATTGATTTATTTTAGGGAATCTCTCCATAAACTTGTTCAAAAAGTCAACTAGTCCAACAAGAAATATGTACAGCCTTAGTCTGTCAATATATTTTCAATATGTTATAACATCATTAGGACTATTCATGATTATTTTAGTTTGATGTTCCAATTCTTAGAAAATTTTGATTAGCTATCCATAATATTCAAAGAGAGAGATGTGCCATTTTGTTTTGTAGTGAATGTATTGTTGATTTAAGGCAAAGAGGTGTAATTCTTTACTTTTATCATAAAAGATTTTTTATAATGAGCTCCATATTTATGGTTAGTTGGCAAACATAAGTATTGCTTCATAATCTCAAGACTCATAGCCATCAACAACTACCTTTACACTTTTTAATTTTTGGCATGCCATTGTTTATATCCATCTTTTAATTCTATAAGTAGTTTTTTTATCACGAATATAAAAGAGTTTTTTCCTTTCGGTAATATATATCTCCATTAATTATGACCAAACATTATAATTTGATTCAATAAGGATAATTCCTGCATTAAAAGCTCCTTTAGACTTAATGACAATAAGAACTTATTTAGAGCCAAATAATTTAACACCATTTTCACTCATCTTTTTGTATATCAAAGAAGATGTGTTGGCTATGATATCAACTTGAAATATGAGAGAAAGTTTGAAATCTATGAGAGAAAATACTTGTTTTTTTTTTTATCTTGATTGTAAAAAGAAGATACAATAGATAGTGCAATGGGATTATCAAAAATAGAAGTTGTTAGCGTTGATTATTTGATATTTTTAAAATTCCAACAACCATAGAGAAAAAATCTCAACAATTCATGTTATTTATCCATAAATTTGAAATCCTAACATTGGAGTATAATGGTATTTGACTAAGAGTAGAACAACATTGTTCAACTGAATCATTTTACTTCCAAAAATAGAATGATGCTTAGGATGGAGAGTATAACAACGCCGTTTAATTGAACTGTTTTAATTCTAATCCTTCCAAAAGTAGAACAATGCCTGATGTAGAGAGTACAATGATGTCGTTTTCCTCAACCATTTAACTTTTAAATTTTCAATAAATTGTTATTTCTTTTTTATTTAGATAACTGTATTGTTGTCTGGTATAACAAGCCAACCATAAATCAATTAAAAAAGGCATACACTTATTAGCAATACTCCTACTTTAGCTAACAGTTGTTATCACTGCGGATAGAAGTACCCACATTTTGACGATTGAACAAAGCATATAATACCAATGTATGCATAAAGTTACCTATGGGTCTCATTAAATTAATGCACCATAATCCTAAGTATTTAATTTTGTTTGTCGGTGGCCTGGCTAGAATACTCTATATCAAATTCAACTTTTAGTTTTTCACCGAAAGAGGAAATGTAAAACGATTCTCCTCATTGTACAAAATTCGTGGCGCATTTTCCTGCTCCAACCGATCATGTAAGAAATTACTCTCAATTAATATGTAAAATGACCTGAAATTGTTCTTACCATCACATCACATCACACCAAACACACATAAGAATAAGTATGTATATTTATGAGAAAAGTAGGGAAAATTCTATGATAGCTGGAAACCGAATATATTTGATTTGGTTTGGTATATCAAATTTGAAAGAATCAAAAAATGAATCAAGTGGTGTATGATTCGGATGTGCATGAAACGCACTTAAGACTTTTCAGGCCCACCATGTTAGGTCAACTGCGGAATACATTACATTCCCATCAATATTGGCTTGCGTGAATGACTCTCGGTTGAAGGAGAAAGCTGCTTTGGTTTGAATCTTACTGTATACTATTAGTAGTCTTTTCTCCAGGGCTTAAAGACTAAGTACGATAAAAGAAACTATTCATCCTAAAGGATTGAATTAAGGGCATGTAAAAGTTTCCACACCACACTATATTTAATATTTATGGAAAAGAGTTGAAGAAAATGCCTTATAGAATTTTTATTTATAGAACTTTTATAAAAAGTTGAAATTACGATACCAGATATATGGAACTAAAGAAGTCACTTGAGAAATTTCTATAGAAAAGCACTTAGATTACTTTTACACGTTAGACGCGGGGAGGGACGATCTATTCAAGGTACATGAACATTCCGAGTGTTTCTAGTATCACCGTATTCTTCGGAGTGAATGGTATATGGTTGGACTTCTTGAACCTAATAAAATTTATACCCACGGTATATTAATCAACTCAACCCAAGTGAGCCTTGCATGAAATTCTCAAGAAATAGTCTTAATATTTAAGTATTGAGAGAGACATGACTTATTGTGGCAGAAGTTCGACCAAGTCTTCCAGACTCTATCCTTTTCCAGAACTTTTCAAGTTGGAAGTAATTAAGCAGCTGATACAAAAACGTCTTAATCTAGAACATCATCATCATCATCATCAGTGTGTATACCATTTCTTCTCAATATTATTCTAGTGTAGTTATCTTGAGCCGTAAATTTGTAGAACATAGTATATAATAGCCAAGGCATATTCATGCTGCTGTTTTCGTGTATGCCTGAAGTTCTCTGGAAAATTAATGCTAACTTTTGGCTGCAAATTGTTGACTGTAATTGGAAATTGTCCATTATTTGCCTTTTCTTCTCAATAAGAGCAATGAAAGAGACATGCATCGGCACCTATGATCTTATCCATAAGGAAAAAGGACAGCTTCACATGTAATCATGACAATAATAAATAGAAATGCAACCTGTCCCATATTCGCCAAAATAAAAGAAAAAAAAACGGAAGATTTCAAACATGTATTTTTCAATTCCTGTTTTAAAATAACAGATTGGTGTAAGTAAGCTATACGTTGCGAAGCACACTTAATCGAGTAATAAAAGACTTCTGAGTTCGGATCCTTTCCTTTAGTTTAATTCCACGCTCATCACTTCTCATTGGTGACTCAAATTTTCCATTCACATGCTATGACTTAGATGCCAATGTAAGCATCGCTGCTTGTAAATGAAGCTTTTCAATGGTCGCATTTCATTTCCGTTGGCATCTTACCTCATAATCTAATTCTAGAAGAGGCTTCCCAAAGTATATTATGAATGGAAATTAATTAGGATTAAATCAGGGTGCTGTGAAGATTTATTTTGAAATATAATTTGAATAAAATAATTTCAAATAAAAAAAATAGAAGAGATTAAAGACAAATCAGATCTAATTTATCGACGTGATAAAGAAATATAAATCAAATTTTTTAAAAAAATTGACATGGATGTTAACTCTCTTAATGTCCATGAAACAAAAACAAGGCCTCATGTTTTCCCTTATCTAAACATTCCCAAAGTTAATGGACCGGACATAGACTAGAAGAAACAAGCCATAGGCTTTAGTCCTTTTCCCCTTGAGGAGTGATTACTCGAACCCAATCATGATCAATCAATCAGTATATTGAGGAGTAAAAGGAAGATAGTTTCTAGTTATGCTAAGTACTAACACGAACAAGTAATCGACTTAAAGTAACGCAGAATAATTTTTATTCTTTTTTTATCTTAATCAAGAAAGCTTAGATTAAGTAGAGCTACTCAGAGCGAGACTCCACGTGCAAACGTAAAATGCAAGGGAAAGCGGCCAGAAAATGAGTAGTGAACTTACTTTACTTAACGTGCATGCTAATGCTGAATGTCATCGCATCATCATTTGGTTAAACAATGAAAAGAAACTTCCAATTCTTTATTTACTTTTTTTTTTTAATTGAAGCTTTTGGGAAGGAAATTTTTTAGAGGTTAACATGGGTATACTTTTGTATTAGTCGTGAGTGTGGTCGGCAGTAGAGTTCACCTAAAGTTGCTGGTTGGTGAGGGATTCAACCGAAATATATGATTGATGGATTATTACATATTTATAAAAGTTTATTCATTCTAAATGGTTAGTTATTGGGGTGGATCAACTAAACTATATGGTTAATGTATTTTCAAGATTTTACTCACTTTAAGTTGCTATTGTTATGTGGCACAATCACAATATATAATTGACGGATTATTATATATTTTCATAATTTTATTTAATTTACAGATGAAAAATAATATCTATAAATTTTTTATTTTAAAAAATGTTGGGTAATCTTTTTGTCATACTTAAGGCTAGTTTAATTTAGTTTTGATTTTCTATTTTTTAAAATAAAAAAATCGATAAAGAAAACACACTAATACAGCACAAAAATCGATAAAAAAAACACAATTACTAATAAAAAAAATAATCACAACTCACAACCCAATTAACTTATTGCATATAGTGCAATCTTTTGTCATCCTTTTTTTTTCACCAGCATACTTATATCTTTTTCTTTTTTGCCTTATATTATTTCACCATTTCTTCTATAAAATCAATGTTTTAAATACCATATTAGTACTGATATCGAATTTGTCTTTAAAATGGTATCATATCAGTACTGGTCAATACCGGTATCACTTCGGATAATTTTTTTAAATTATAAATTAATTCTTGAATTTTATAAAATTTGTAAAATAGTCTATAAATGTAATATATTGTATAGTTTTTAACTTAATTTTAAATCTAAAAAATGTTAAAATACAAAATTTTCTCTTTTTATATTTTTTAATTTTTTTCGGTACTGGCCAGTACTAGTAATTACGACCGATATCGACTAATATTTGAATCCGATATGAAATTAAAGAAGTTCGTACCAAATTCAGGTTGATACGACCAGTATCGGTACGAAATTCAAAAGTTTGTACAAAATACTTTAGTACTTCACTTAAAAAGTGGGATTCTTGCATAAATAAGATTGATTATAAACAAGAAATAACCTAGTTATTTTCGTTTATTAGTTAGTGATTTAATGTGCATGTATCATTTGGTTATAACGGGACTCAATAAACTCATTGAATTAACAAATTAGAAAACAGTCATCCTTTGTGCTCCATTTTCACCTTAAAACCTCTCAATCTAATTATATATAACATTGATCAATTTTTTAAGCATTCTTTCATATAATGTTTGTTTCCATAAAATAATAAGGTTAAGTTCATGAGACACTTGTTTTGTTTTTTCCTTTTTAAGATAATTTTAAGTTTGTAAAAAATGCTTATATGATTTGATAATTAACCAAGAAAATATTTTAATATTTTTATTTCTATTTGAACTTGATCTTAATTAATTCTTTCAAAGGAGTGTTTATCATAATTAAATATGTTTTGGTATAATATACAAATTTTTTATTTAAAAGATTATAAAAAGTAACTTATTTGACTAATTAGATTAAAAGTGTTTCTTTAATCAAATTAAAAAACATAAACATTTTTTTGAAAATAATGAAATAATAGAGGGCTTTGGTGTACTAACTTGGAAATTAAAATATTTCTAAGACAAACAACACAATGTATATACACACACACACACAAACATATTTGGTTTCTTTTTATTTCTATTTGTTAAACTTTCTTGAATGATTGTTTATATATTTTCTTATACCTTTTTCCATTGGTTTTTTTCTTGAAAATAAAGATATAATTTTTTATTAATTCAAGATTTCCAAGTCATAGGTCTAACTACAATTGTGATTGATTA
The DNA here is from genome assembly GCA_028565735.1 of Pinacopodium congolense. NCBI lineage: Eukaryota > Viridiplantae > Streptophyta > Magnoliopsida > Malpighiales > Erythroxylaceae > Pinacopodium > Pinacopodium congolense. The sequence goes on along the minus strand of JAOXYD010239851.1, from coordinate 4,695 downwards.
AAGAAATTGATGTACGAGATCAAGTATTGTTTCTTAGTCTGCAGTATAAAATAGAGAATTGCAATTGAAACAAAAAGATCTAATCCATAATTTTATTAAGTATATGGAATTATAGTTAAATACAAAATGTAGTGAAAAATATTACTTTGACAAAATTTGTTAAAATTAGACTGTAAGTACAAACAAGTATTAAAAAGAACATATTTAATTGATGATCAAATTACATAGGTCCTTTGATGAAATTGATACTGTAAAACTTCTTTAAGGAAAATTAAAGTTATAGGAGATTTTGTGTATTAATTTTTTTCCCTAATAGGACAAAACTACATGAACACATCCCCTATGAAAGAGGCTTTAAGGTGATATTGGAACATCTACGATTATTGTTTCACTTTATCAATTTTGCAGAATATTTTTTGAATACTTCATTTTAGTTTTTTACATCAAATATTAATTTAAATATTTAGCTTTCAACTTTTTAAACAAAGTATTTCCTTGTCCTTTTCTCAATTTTTAAGGGCTTAGTTGCTATCACTTTTTTTATTTTTCTGTTTTTGTTTACAAAAATATAGAAACTAAGGAAGAAAATATGATTAGTTGTATTTTGTTTTATTTCTTTATTTAAAAAATCGGAAAAACAAAAATAGAAATAGAGAAATACGAAATTTTTTCATATTTTGAAAATAGGTTTTATAAATAGATTTTTCTACATTGAATAATTGAAATAATCTATTAAACAATATGTATTTTTAAGGTGTGTAATAATGTTTTTGTCTAAACTTTTATATTTAATTTTTATTTATTTATTACCACTAAATTAATTTTTTATTACAAATACAAACTAAACATGCTTTTTATTTTCAATTAAATAAGAAACAAAAATCAAAATCAAAATAAAAATGATACTAAAAGACTTAAATTATCCCGCGTTTTCTCTTTTAACTTTTTTTTTTCTCTCTCTCTTTTAGGTGGTGAAGTCAATACTTGGCCACTCTTGCTTACTCTCTATAAGATAAACATATTATTACTTGTCTTACTGCGTTTCATGTATTATGATGTTATTTTCTTATTATTTGTAACTTATTATGTTATTGTTTTATGTAAGTAGTGAAGGAGAAGTAGATGATGTACAGTGAATTAGGCGACAGTTATTTTTGTTGTTGTACTATATATAAAACATGAAAATAGAGCACAACAAAGTATGAGAGAATAGAATACATAGAAAACTTTCTCCTTTTATTTATGATGTTTTACATTCACTAAATCATTCATGGTGTCAAAGCACTTGGAGCAACACGATCTTGATATTCTTTGTTGATTAGATTAGTGTTTCAACATTTGCTTTATCATGGAACGTGTGATGGACGATGGTAGTGAAGCACATTCACAATGCATGCATTCAAACCATGATGATGATTCCTTATTATTACAAAGTTTTGACCAACCAGGTATGGTTCTTATAACCACACCTCTTAGTGGCAACAATTACTTTTCATGGAGTAGGGAACTGAAAATTACTCTAGGAGATAAAGATAAAATGGGTCTCATTACTAAAAAATGTATAAAACCTTGTTTAAAATCATTAGAATGTGATAAATGGATTCATGTAGATTGTATGATTACTTCTTAGATATTGAATTCAATTTCAAAAGATAATGTTGAGGCTCTCATCTATGCATCATCGGTAAGGAGGTTATGGCTGGATCTTGAAGAGAAGTTTGGAGATTTGAATGGACCTTTCTCTTATCAATTACAATGATACATTAATTTTATAACACAAGGAAATATGTCGATAGTGAAGTATCTTACCAAGATTAAACGATTATGAGACAAGTTATTATATCTAATGCCCATACCACAATGCACTTGAAATCAGTGTACTTGTGGATTAGGTAAAATCATTGCTGAAAGGGCTTATTTTAATCAATTGATACAATTTCTTATGGGTCTTAATAAAAGCTATAATCACATATGGAGTCAAATTTTAGTAATGGATCCATTTCCAAATGTAAATCAGGCATACTTGATGGTCCTTAGGTTGGAAAAGTAGTGTGAGGATAACATGATTGTGTCTCAAAAGATTGAAAATAGTGTCATGATGATTGGAGGCCATAATGACAATAAAACTAGTGGTGGGAAAATGAATAAGACAAAAAGGAAGTGTCGGTAAATCTTAAATGTATTATGATCATTATGACCAAACAAGACATTTAAAGGATTCTTGTTTTAAACTTCATGGTTACCTGGATTGGTCTAAAGACCTATAAGATAGACGAAAGAAATAGGTTATCTAAGGTTCATAAAGAAAATATATTCCATTGAGACTAATACAGAAACTACACATGAAGTAAATGGCAAAGCAAATCCAAATGACGCACTGATTGCAAATGTTGTCAAGCAAGAACTTCTAAACTTGATGAAAGGAAAAGGAAAAGCTTCTTTAGATCCAATGATAATAAAATTTTCCTATTTGGATGACTTTGTATGTAATGTTCTTACTCAAGCCCTAACATTAGCTATAACTTGTCTTAATTCTTTTAATAGCGATACATGGATAGTATATTCCAGAGCCTCTAATCAAATGTGCATTAATTTTAATTTGTTAATTAATCCACATACACCAGATAGAGATATTCCTACAATGAAGTTAGTTGATCATATTGGAGCTGTTCAGCTTAGTCCCATACTTGTTCTTATAAAGGCTTTGCATGTTCCTAATTTCAAGTTTAATTTGCTATCAGTCAGTAAATTAGTAGCTACAGCACGAATCAAGTTTCATTTTCTTCCTTCTCAATGTATCATATAGGACCTGAGGAGTAGTGAAATCATAGGAATTGGCCGAATTGCCAAAGGTCTGTATATCTTAGATAGAAGGTCTTTTACTAAAAAGGTTTTATGATTTTTATCATCTCTTATTGCCGTACCTATAAAAACTTATATAGTATAATTTGCATATTCTACCAATAAAATTTCCATTAGTTCTATTTAGCATAAACGCCTAAGTTATACTTCAATCAATATATTTAAACTTATACCTTCTATTGCCAATAAAGATGATAATTTTTCCACAATTTATAATAGATGTCCTTTAGTTAAACAACATCATTTACCCTTTTCATCTAATAAAATTCATACTGCAATAATTTTTCAGCTTTTGCTTATGAATGTTTAGGGACCACATCAACATTACTATATATCAGAAGGTCATTATGTTTTAACATTGGTGGATAACTATAGTAAAACTACTTAGACATTTTTGTTTAATCACAAAACACAGGTTCCTATTTGGCTTAATTAATTTTGTAAGATACTTGTATCATACTTCTGTAAAAATGATTTGCACAAATAATGGCACTCAATTTTTGTATCATAATTATCAATCCCTTATTAATAATTTTATGATTTTGCATCAACATTTTTGTGTCTACATTCCATAAGAGAATGGCATTGAGGAGAAGAAACACAATAATTTGTTACATATTGTTAGGGCTCTGTTTTTTCAATCTTCTTTACCTAAGCAGATTTAGGGTGATTCTATTTTGACAGCCACTTATATTATCAATCGGTACCCATTCCTTTTACGACATTGGAAGACTCTACATGAAATCTTGTATGGTCAATCACCCAATTATGAATCTTTGAAGACATTTAATTTTTTGTGTTTTGCTACAAATATATTATCTATCTCCGTGTAAAAATAAGTTTGATCAACATGCATTTCATTGTGTTTTTATTGGATATAGTTATAATCAAAAGGCCTTTAAGTTGTTTAATCTTAATTCACATAAAGTTCTAGTTTCAAGGGATATGGTGTTTCATGAAGATCAATTTCCTTACAAAGGTATTTCTTTTACCAATTCTGGAGTCCCTTTACCAATGGTTCCTGATTCAACTACATCTTCTCTAGATTATAATTTCCAATTAGTCTCTAGTGATGCAACTGTTCTTGTTGTTCTGTCGTCTAGTGCTGATTCTTTATTGCCATCTCCTACTCTTATTGTTCCATTTTGTAGGAGTATTAGATCCATCTCAAAACTAGCTTGGATGCAAGATTTTATTTGTCATTCTCTACTTCTTAACTAATTTTGCTATATTTTTTTATTCTTCCTTGATTTCTTGGAAGACCAAGAAACACTTAACTGTTACTCGGACTTCAGCTAAGGCCAAGTCTTGGAGTATGACTTCTATTGTTTGTGAGCTTCAGTGGATCTCTTATCTCCTTCATAATTTTCTTCTACTTGTGGTTGCCCCTATTTCCTTTTGGTGCAATAACAAAGTTGATTTTCTCATCATTGCTAACCCAGTTTTTCATGAGTGGACGAAGCATTTAGATATTGACTGTCATCTCGTCTGGAATTTATATAAGGCTAATTTTATTGATCCTCAGCATATTTTGTCCAAGCTTCGGCCGATTAACCTGTTTATGAAGTCTTTATCTATTTCATCATTTTGTTTTTGTTTTCCAAGTTAGACATGATGTCTCTTCCTCATGCTCCAACTTTAAGGGGGGGGGGGGATTGAGCGTATTATTACTTCTTTAGTTACGTTTCATGTATTATTGTGTTGTCTTCTTATTGTTTATAACTTATCACGTTATCATTTTATTTAAGTAGCGAAGGAGAAGTAGACAATGTATAGTGAAAAAAGCATAAGTTATTTTAGTTGTTGTACTGTATATATAACATGAAAACATAT
>JAOXYD010239841.1:0-17201 GCA_028565735.1 Pinacopodium congolense | reverse complement strand
CTAATGACTTACTTTTCCCTTTTAATCTTCTCAAATAACCCACTTAGTTTTTATTTAATCACATAAATCATTATATTTGTATAAGTAAATTTTAAAAACCTTACAAAGAAGTTTTTTTTTCCTTAGATTAAAAAAACTAACTTAAGTTAAGAGACTCATTTTAAAATTTTTAGCAAACAAATTAAAATTATTATTATTTTAATTATTAAAAGCATTAAGAATAATTATCTCAAAAAATTAATTAAACATATTGTTATTTAAAATTTAGAGTTTGAAAAATGACAAAAAAAAATTTTATCCATGCATATATGAAACTTCATATAACCCAACGGGTTAACCCGCATTGACATGACCTGAATTTGACCCAACCTGAACTCTACTCAACCTGAAATTGACCCAAACCCAAATTAACCCGACTTGAATCCGACCTGAACCCGAAAACCTTTCAACCTGAAATGACCCAAACTTGAAATGACTCGAACTCGAAACGACCCGACCTGAACCCGAATTAGTGTTGACCCGAAATGACCCAACTCGAACTCGACCTGACCCACCCAATTGACATCCCTAATTAGAATCCATAATTTGCAATGTTCTTATTGATATGGTTGTAAAACTAACAAACACAACTTATCAAAGAGAGAGAGAGAGAGAGAGAGAGAGAGAGAGAGAGAGAGCCTAACTAGAATAATCAACTACTTATACCATTAGGGCTTTCCTATTCTATTTGTACTCATTATACCTACTCTAATGCCCCAGCTAGCAAATCAACTGTTCTCGTAGGGACCACCCTTATGAGATACTAATGTTGTGATATTAGTGCTCTCAGTAAAGGCATTAGTCTCTGTTAGTAATTTTTCTTAATTAGACATCCATTAATTAAGGTTAAGATAATTAAATTTTATTTATGTTAAAAATAATAAAGATGGGATAATTATATATCTAATTAAGTAGGATAAATTCATAAGTAAAATGAAATCAATCAGTTTGAACCAAGTATTTATTGAGCTTGTGATGAAGAGATCCAATATAGTTAGTGATGAAAAAAGAGATAAACAACGAAATAGAGACTTTTTTCACAGGAAAATCAACTTTCTATATAATTATATGCTTTACATCATCTAAAAAATCTTTATATATAAAAGAATATTAATATACATATTTCAAACACGAAGAATAAAATCATCCTAGGTATATATCTATTAGATATAATTTCTTACAGATATGCTAATTCCAAAAAAATATTTCAATATATGCTAAATTTTCAAATCTCCAAGATTAAGTCCTTGATAGGCAACAAAACATTTAGCTTTTACACATGCTAAGAGTTACCTATAAATAGCACTAGACCTTTTGCACCTACTTGAGATAAGTTTTTAGATATTTGGTACTCTCTAACCCATTCAAAGTTTCGAATATCAAGAAAGGTGCAAAAATGTTTAATACATTTGGTTTAGAGCAACTTTTTAAAGGTCGTTTAAAAGTTTCAACTACTTATTCATAGGTTGACAAGCTTACATAAAAGATTTAGAGTGTATTAATATAGTTCAATAGCTTGCTAAAAAAAGGGGATAGTAAAACAAGTAAATTTTTGTAAGATCTCCATTTGGTTTAATTCATATAAATTCATGGATGATTTTGGGTAGCTTAATAGGGTTTACATTGATTTCCGACACATTATATTAGAGTTGTTCCATGATTGTATAGGTTTCAACAAATATTTCTTAATTTCTTCATCAATAAATAAAATAAATTAAGTTGTTTTACTTGAATATATTGAATATTTATTATTTGGATTAAGCTATGTATGAATTTTGAAAGAAATTACAAGAAAATGTATTTTTCAATTACTTTTTTTGGTGAAAATCGCCAAATTTTGGCTAAAAGGCTACAAAATTTACATAGGTTGACAACAAGAGAAGGAATCTTTTTGGCATGGGTTTGAAGTGTGACACGCATCTAAAGTGTCCAAGGCTGTGCACATGTCTACATGTATGGCATACACATAGGTGCCCCCATGCCTGTACCTCATATCTACGTACCACATGCATGACATGCAGACGTTCAGCTCCTCCCCTTTACAAAAATTTTGCTTAAGTTTATTTTGGATCATTTTTAGAGTTTATAAATGAAAAGTTTTTAATTTTTAATTTTTCTAAGATTATTACATTAATAATAACTCAAATTTAACTTTAGAAAATTCAAATCAAGTTATTAAAGATATAATTGAGTGAATTTTTATGCAATTGACTTGATTTAAAGAAGATATACATGATGTTGGTATATCATGTGGTTATTTATTCTTTATTAATATATATTGCTTAATTATTCATTTATCCATTTTATTATGTTTGTTAAAATTTCACCATAAGTTTATTAATATTTATAATGTATTTTCAACAATGCAGGTTCACAATTCAACATCATAATAAACCGGAAAAGTGAATAATCAAGAAATATATAATAATAATAGTGATAAAAAATACATTGTCAATATAATTTATTTTCAAAATAATAAACTGAAAAAAAATATTGATAATGTATTTTCATCATTATTGTGTGACAATAATAGGATGTTTGTAGGTTTTGTATTATATAAAGGTAATTTGTCATATATATTTATGCCTATACAAGAAATGTAAGGATAACATATATGTATATCCCTTATGCTTGTAAAGTGACCTAAATGCTAATGACATTATAATGATCACAATGGCCTTTTAAGTTAGGATTAAGACATTTTTGCTTGGATATTTGGGATGTGTCTAGTTTCGTATTTGATTATTTTACTTATAAGTGTTTATTTTATATGAAACTTGGAGATGTGCATAATGTCATTTAGTGGAGGATAGTCATAGATTGAGTGGATAGTGCACCCATTAGTAGTATAATTACAAAAGTTGATGGTGTGTATTCTGACTGCTTTTATACAGAGATTTCATTCATATGTATTGAGTATTATGTCCATTGTTGTTTCATCATATGTTACATGACATGCCAAGTATAAATACTGTTTATGGCTTTTAGTATCATTGTTATCCTAAATTTATATTGATAATAAAATACATTATCTGTTTTGTAGTAATCTTTTTTATTAATGATAATAATGACATCATTGAAACCTTTATTAGTTTCAACTTTAAGAAATGGATGCATGAGCTGGAGTTTGCACTAAAGCTGATAAATGTCAACATGGCTATAACTAAATAAAAGCCTCATCCTATCACATCATCTAACAAAGAGAATGAGAAAGTAGTCTATATAACCTAGGAAAGGTCAAATAGGTTATGTTATTTAACCATTAAGAGGTCCATTCCTAACCATTTGTTTATTAAACTTCCAATAATAACTATTGCTAAGGACGTTCTCGACAATATATCTTAGAGGTACTAAATTTCTTTTAATACTAAAATTGATAATCTATTGAAAGAACTTTTTCTATTAACTACAAAGGGTTAGTGAGAGTGAGAGAATATATCATCAATCTGATGCACTTACAAGGCAAGATTAAAGCCCTAAACATTATGATTCCCGATGCCTATATAGTGTACTAAGCTGTTAAAAGTCTTTCATCTGAGTTTGGTATTCTAGTTACCAACTATAACACTCAACACGAGACTTGGAACATCATTTCTTTAATTACCCATTATGTGGTTAATAATGAGTATTGTAATTAATTGGTAAATAATAAACCTAACTAAACCTTACTATATAGTAGGGTGAACTAGGGTCAAATCCACATGGAGGTTGGGGGTACTGCTATTTCTAATATTGTAAAAAAGAACAAAAACAAAAAATCTTAAACGCAAATAGAACTAACATAGCTAAGATACAATAAAAACAACAAAAATGACAAACATAAAACAAAACACAATAAACTAACAACAATAACAAAAAAGGGGTCGAAAATATTGTTAGAATTATGGAACAATCATTGATTCTTAAATTTAGAAAAAAAGGTGCTATGCTTAAGTTGTTAACCTATTAGTTCGAACAAGCTCTCAAATCCTTAGTTCTTCTAACTTAGGTAAATCTAACAAACTCTAAAAATGCCTATATCTTCACTATAACCTAAAACAAGCTCTCTATATTAATAGTGAAGACACATTAAATACTAAGGAACGACTAACTTAGGCCATTAACACACAAACTCAAAAAGTGTAGACTAGTTGGTTAAGTATCTTAACAAATCCAACTAACCTATTACTACTTTTTATAAATCATCAAGGACAATTACCTATCACATGCTCAAATCTAGTGTTTAAATTATGAAATTACCTAAAGGGTAATCATTCCTAAAAATAATACCTAATTTAAGACATTTAACTAAAACCCCAAACTAATCTAAGCTTAAAAATACCAAATCAATTACAAGCAAACTCCATTCTCACAATTAATTATCCTTTCATTCTTTCTATACCTTCAAACCCTTAAACACCTAACCACACATATTTAAATTAACCAAAACCAAGACTAAATAAACACAAACCATACTTAATTAAACAAACCCAAGGATGAAAAATTCAAAGCATAAAAGGAAAAAACACATTTTAACACTTAATCTAACATAAACACAAATTATTTAAGCTATTAATTAATTAACTAAAACCTAATTCAACAAAACTCAAACTAATTTTCTAAATAAAAATTCCAGCATAATTAATTTAAAAAAACACAAAAATTAAATGAAAGACACCAAGAATAAATAAAAATCCATAAAATAAAACTTCACACAATTTAATACTTGATAAAGATAAACTTGATAATATTTAAAAAAATTATTTACCTAGGAAAGCATCAAAATATTAAACTAAATGTAAGTGCATTTGAATGTATATATTTAAAGCATTTAAAAATGAAGATAACAACTTAAAAATGCAAATAAATGAAAGAAGAAACGAAAATGCAGCATCCTCTCAAGCTTCAGGGAAATCTTCACACGTTGATACTCCAAGCTTTCCAAGTGTCCTCTAAGGAAGCAACTTCCTTACTTTGCTTTGCATCTTTCAAATCCAAGAAAGCTTTCTCTCCACTTGCAAAAACGTTTGGCAACTGGCTACTTCAAAGCTTTTAAAAGCTTTAAAGAGCACGTTTGGTATCACTTCTCGTTTCTGTTTTTTGTTTTTTGTTTTTATTTTTGTGTATGTGTATTGGTTTCTATGATAATTTTATTGGTTTCTATGCTATTTTTATTGGTTTCTGTGTTTTAAAAAACAAAAAACAAAAACAAGAAACCGTAGGGATACCAAACAAGCCCTTTGTTTTTATTCCCTTTTCTCCTGCTCCTAAGGCTGCGTGTTTAGCTTCATAGGAAAAGCTTTCCCCTTTTATTAATTGTTTTTATTTCTAGTGTCTCCAATGTAAAACACTACACTCCAAGTTATTGCATTCATTTTGGAAAACATTGTTGTCTAACCCTTGGGAGACCTCTCCCTTTTCTGCTCTCTAAAAACACTATGTTCTCTCTTCATTCAAGCTTTCCTTCATTCCAAAACGTTATGTCTCTCTCTTTGTTAATAAACAATGTCCTTGTTCAATTTTTCACACGTGACTTGCCTCCTTCAGAGTTTTATTTTTTTCGTTTTTTTCTTTTTAAAAAAATTGAAATAACCTTTGGCTTTCATCCAGTTCTTCTCCAAAACTAATCCTTTCACTTTATATTTATGTCCAATGATGAAATCTACACATAAACTTAATATGAACACAAAATAAACATTTAAACACAAAAATAGGATTGAAATGACATTAAAATTCATATGAAACTCAACATATTTCAATCCTATCAGTTAAAGAAGAGAAATTTAAAATCACTTTATAGGTTAACCCAATCGGTTTGAGGCTTACCAATGTATGAGGGCTAAAATGTAAATATCAATTTTCCAAGGACCAAAATGAAAATAAGCCAGAATTTTCATGATATACTGGTGGTCGACTGGTATATCTTGGAAATTAAAACACTCATCTATATAAGATGCTCTTTTTTTCATTTTTTCTCTCTTCTCACTTGGGTTTCTTCTTCCTATACCTGTAAATCTCTCATTCTCCCCATAAAACTCACATATTTGATTTTAAATCTTCACTTCTTACCTTCATCTCACCTTAACAACATAAGTACCCCTCTTAAAACCCTAAAAAAAAAAATCCTAAAATACACTCATTCATCCAACTCTTAATTTTCTCTCTTCTTTGACGATTTTTCCTCTTTTAGGCTAGATTCTAGCAAGTGGTAGGAAGTTTTAGTATCCCTCATACATTTACATTTCGTTTTATCAGTTAATTTAAAGAATTTGAGATACATTTAGTAAATTTCATAAATTTTTATGCAATTAGTTATTAAGTAATGATTAATTTATCATTTATAAGCATTGTAGAAGTTGAATTTCATATAAATGCATGGAGCTTGAATCAATTTCAAGTTTAGAGAGAATTTAGGTTTTAAAATTCAAAATTGTAAATTTTAGTAAAATTTGCATAACTTTTCAAAATTGAATGCACTTTTATGAATTTAAAAGTAAGGTTGAGTTGTTAGAACCATCAATTGCATATGAATTTATCAAATTTAGATTTTCCCTAATGTAGACATATAGAAATTGGGGAATTCTTAATTTTTGGTGAAATTATACAAAGTTTTTCAAAATTAAATATATTCTCATAAAATCAAAAATGTGATTGAGATAGTAGAATCATTAATTACATCTAATTTTATTAAACTTAAGATTCCCTAATTTAGACATATAGAATTGGAGATTTTCCAATTTCTAGTAAAATTGTGAAAAAATTTTCAAAATTGAATGTATTTTCATAAAATTAGAAATATAGGTGAGTTAATATAATCATCAATTGTATCTAGTTTTACTGAATTTAGGCATATAGAAATTGAAGATTTTTCAAATTTTTGGTGAAATTGTGCAGAGTTTTTCAAATTGAATATATTTTCATAAAATTAAAAGAATAATTGAGCTACTTGAATTATCAATTGAATATATGGAATGAATTATGACTGTTTAATAATGATAATTAATGAATTGTGTTTAATGCATTAATTAATTGTATTGATTTTTTCAAGTAAATAGAGGGAAGTTCAACTTCAATTATTACTGATGATACTTCAGTCACATGAGGGAGATTTGATAATCTAGCATGCACTCATGGGAGAATTGTTCCTAGCATAAAGAACTATATTATATGCCTATATTATAACAAAAATTTAAGAGGTGGGGGATTCATGAGATTGGAGGCACTTAGTTGGAATTAAAGGTGATGTGGAGTCTTGTAAAAGGTTAGCCATGATGCGAGATGGTAGATGAAACTTTTTTTGATAAGTATTAAATTGAGAAATATAAAATATAGAGATTAAATTTTGAAATTAGTAATGAGAGTTTATTTTTCAATAGTGAACCTACTGGTGAAGTAACCGATAATGGTGAAATTGAGGCATCTGCCTAATAAGAAAGGAGTAGTTCAGGTAATAGTGATTTGAAGAATAGAAGAAGGTCATTTTCTGGTTCTTTTGCTTTAAGAACATCTCTTAGAGCTCAACCTTCAATTTATAGTACAATACAAATAATGGAAACAATTTATAGTGTTAGATATAGTAATGGTTAGATGGCGATATTATGTATCATTTAATGCTGCACAGTCTTACTATTTCTAGCCCATGATGGATGATACTACATCTTATAATTTAGGATATAAACTCATTTAATTGACGAATATAAAGGCAAATTTTTTAACAATTCTGTTATTGAGATGAAAAATTATTTGGAAGAATAAAGAATGACATGTTACTTATGGGTATTCAATCATGTGTGATAGTTAGATAAATAGAAGATAAGTATCTATTATAAACTTTTTGATTTATTCTACTAAAAGTAATATGTTTTTTTAAGTTTATTGATGCATTTGCTTTGGTAAGAAATATTGATATTCTATTTGATATCTTTAATAAAGTTATGAATGAAATTGGGTCTGAAAATATTGTTTAGTTTGTCATAGACAATGATGTTGCTTATACATCATATGGGAGGAGGTTACAAAGTATGTACAATTCTTTCTTTTAGACTCTATTTGCTACATATTATCTTGATTTGATGTTAAAAAATATTATAGATGGTAGATATTTTCCTGTGATTGATGAGATCATTCAAAAGGCAAAAAAGGTAACAAAGTTTATTTATAATCTTACATAGATGTTGAATTTGATGAGAGGGGATTTTACAAATGGTACGAACTTATATCATCCTATCATTACAAGATTTACAACTAATATTTTATCACATTATAGTTTTGTGTAAATGAAAAAAGAGTTGAGATAGATGTTTATAAGTGACAAATGGATTGGTTCTCAACATGCTAGGTTTAATGTCAAATTAGAGGTTATAAGGATTATAGTTGAGAACAGTGAATTTTTGTCTAATTGTTAATTTGCGATTCGAAATTATGAGCCTTTAATTAGAGCACTTCATTTGATAGATAGTGATGATAAATCTACAATGGGATACCTTTATGATGCTATGGAGATGGAAAAGGAAACAAAAAGATGGAGATGGAAAAGGAAACAAAAAGAAGCTAACTTGAAGAATAGATCTTTTCAGTAAACTTTTTTCTTTCTATCATGAAGGAAATAATAAAAACTAACTTGAAGAATAGATCTTTTTCTATGTACTTCTTTCCTTTTTGTCATTAATAATAAATGGGAAAGATAGCTTGATTCTCTCTTGTTTACTATTAAGGCATTCCTCAATTCAAATGTCTACTTTGGATCTAATTTCAATAAGAAAGTTGAAGTTATCAGAGAGATGTTATTAACTATCACTATAATTGTTAGACATGAGATAATATAAGACCTTTTCAACTCATAGATAGAGGTGTATAAGGATACCTATGATGATTTTGGGTTGCCTATAATAATGCAATAAAGAGATAAGCTTAATTAAGGTACGCATTTCTTTACTTTTGTTACTCATTTAAAATTAATCGTTACTTCATTTTGTTTATAAGATTCTTTTTATTGTCTTACAATTACTTAGTGGGACCAATTTGGAAGTAACGTTTTAGAAATGCAAAGGTTTACAACTCAAATTCTGAGTTAATGTGTAAGTACTAGTGGATGTGAAAGGAATTGAAGCATGTTTGAATTCATCCAATCCAAGAAGAGGATTAGATTGGAATATAAGAGATTCAATGATGTGGTTTTGTTAGATATAATTTGAATCTCTGAGAGAGTATATTACATTGTTATTTTCGTTATTAAGTTCAATATAATTTCTCAAAATTTTTAAATAATTTAATTTGATTTGTTTACTAGGACTCTCAGTAAAATAAGCAGTTCTATAGATCTAATTTGCTTAAATCATATTGATGTTTTAGTAGCTTGGGTTTCTAAGTTTTTTGGATGATGGAGACTTAAAAGACAATCTTGGTTATGAGAGTACTAATATATCATTTGATGCAACGGTGTTAAATGATAGTAATGATGAAACTTCTCTTAATGATGATGACTTTGTAAAAATAAAAAATAAAAAATAGAGCTACTATGATTTAAATAGATATCACGTAGAATGATGATTCAAGTTTTTCTCTTTTTTCCACTTATATTTGATATATATATGTTAAATTTTATATATGCCATATAAATATAGAACTTCTAACTATAAATGTTTTTGTTTTAGGATTTAATTATACTTTATAGAGTTCTTATGCAAAATTATTATGCTTGTTATAATCTTTATTATTTGATGTATTATTCTTATTTTATAATGCTTAGATAAATTATGAATTATTCTTATTTTATGATGTTTTAATATATTTTTCTTATGTTATGATGGTTTAATTTATTGTTCTTTGACAAAAAGTATCATTTGAATTCTAATCTTTTCATCCATATTCAGATTGGATTCTAATATTTTAATATATTAAAAAAATCCTAATGTTTCGGAAGTTTGAAAGAATCTTGATCCTAATTTCTATTAAGTCTCTCCGTTAAATGTGACGTGGCACTGTTACATGACAAATTTTTATTTGCCCACAACTTAAGGTGGATCCCATGCTACCATGTGGGATTGCTACTTAGAATTAGTGGTGGTATAACTTCAATTCTTACTAGATCATAGTTTCCATTAAAACCTAGAAGTTGGCAAGCATTGACAATAGTTAGTTAATAGCTAGCTATTTCAATCCTTACAGCATATTAAGGTTGTTTGTGTTTAGGTAGTCTCCTAAACAGATTGGTTAAGTACTCTATCATGTTTATTAAAGTTGTTTGTGTATAAATAATTCCCTAAACAGATTGGTTAAGTGGGGCATCTTTAATTGAATTATGGGTTGTAATTTTTAGTAGTAATTTTTGTATTTTTGTATTTTTTATATATTTATATATTTTTTAATTTTTTACTGTATTATTATATTTTTTAATTTTTATACTTTTTTTAAAATTTTATATTAAAAAATTAAAAATTAAAAATAAAAATTCAACTGAACAAGACTGTAATTTACCGTATTTGGAAGCACCAGTGAAACTCTCATGTAAAGAACTTTTGCCATATAAGTATATAACCACGGAATCGTGGCTCAGCGTGCCTATAGCTGGGGATCGAAAATATTAAAAAATGAAAAGAACATTAAATGATTATACTCTTTATCAACTTTTTAATTTATTTATAACAGTATATAAGAAGAGTATTAAATAATAAAAGTTCTTTAAAAATTCTAATAAGATTAAAAATCATAATAAAATTGTGGACTTCTTATCACTAGTAAAATTTCGGTTTATATATCAAAAATCATCTAACGTAATTGATATACTAAATTAATATAACATATTATTTTATTCTTTATTTTTATCTCATTTTGCTCAATATCATCTCCATCATTTATTAAAATAATTTTTATGTTGAAAAGAATAGGAATAAAATTTTTTTGATGAAAATATTGTGGAAACTGTTAAGTTATTGTTATCTTAACGAATTTCTCTACAACACTTCCACAATTAGCTCTTTTTTAAAAAAATCTAACAATTATCTCAATTTTATTTAGCTATTCAGAATTATTTGAAAAGTGCTGACTGATTTTTTATATCTTAAAAGAAGTCTAAATTAGAGGTTGTTCTTCTTGGTTCTTTTTGAAAACTTGTTTACTGGTTATTGTATATTTCTTGGCTCTTTTTTTGTCATAGAGACCAAAGAAACAAGTCATTATATATAGATCTTCACAAGAAATACAGTATCGAAAATTATTATTTACTAATTGTGAGCTTTAACGATAGGAATTTTTGCTTCAAGATCTTCATATTCAGTCATCTGCTATTTCTGTTTTATTTTGCGATAAAAAATTTTTTATTTCGTTGACTTAAAATTTTGGGTTTATGAGAGTTCTAAAGATATAAAAACAGACTCTCATGTTATGCCAGAAAGATTTCAAGTTGATTCCCAGATATTGTTACTTTTTGCCATCCACTGACCAGTTATTGATTGTTGCACCAACACCTTACCTTTCGAAAATTTTCATTTTGTATGCTCGAGCTGTGAGAGGACGTCAAAAGTACAACGTTCAGATTAATTTGGTAGTCTGTTAGCATAATCTAAATAGTATATTGCAAATTTTGTGATTGTAAATATTAAGAATTTTAAATTTATAGATTGTGAATATTGCGATCATAAAATTATTTTTAGTTTATATAATTTATTTAAATATTTACATTTTATTATATAATTATAATAATTAATATATCTTTTAATAATTTATAACATTAATATGATACTATTATAATTTCATATGAAAAAATTTAGACTTTGAAAAATATATATTGTAATAACATAAATAAATTTTACGGATACATTTTATTGAAAGATTATATTAATGTATAATAGCACTATTTTGTATTTCGCTCTTTTCTAAAAATATTATATTTTTATTTCATTTTTCACTTCTATTCTTTTTTTATTCTCTCTCTCTCTTTTTGTTCATTGTTGTTTTTTTTTTCCTCCTCAGCTTCACTTCGATATTGTTCTTTCTCTGTTCTCATAGTTTATTACATTGTTCTGTTCTCCTTAACATTATATTTACTTACAAATTTTGTGCTAAAATGTTGATCTCTCTTTACAATTAGATTAATTATTTTTTCTTATTTTTAATTTTAATTTCTGTAGAATTTTGGAGGACTAATTAATTAAAGAAAACTTTATTTATTGTTAATGTAATTTTGATATATAATGCTAATTCTAAAACACACACACAAACACACACAAAATATTTGTGGGACACCACACTTTCAACCATACACACCACTCACAAATCACTCCCGTACATGCATAAAATAAAACCAAAGTCAACTATTTATAATTACATTATATCAATTATCATGCATCAAAAGTCAATTCTCATGCATCAAAGTTAGTTATCATGCATCAAGGGCGATGGGCACAGGCAAATACTATAAAGAGAGTTAGTGATTAGTAAATACTCTCCCTTAATGACTACTCTCTTTCAATACTTGTTTACTTATTATTTCAAATTGCCCTCTAAACTTCTTAAACTTTACATGACTAAGCCCTTTAATGACCATTTCAATAACTTGATCTTCAGTCTTAATGTATCTCATCTCGATTTCTCCATACAATACTTTTTCTTGTATAAAGTGACGGTGCACCTTTACATGCTTAATTCTTACCTAAAATACTGGATTCTCCATCATATAAACAGTAGACTGATTATCAACAAGTTATTAATAAGTTGATGAAAATCTTTCATAAGTTGTATTAACCGTGTACACTCTTGAACCATCACAACAGTTACTTGGTACTCTGCCCTAGCACTTGATAAAGATACTGTTGGCTGTCTCTTATTACACCAAGATATAGGTCCTAATCCAAGGTTAAATATATAACTTATAGTCAAGCATGCCGTATTATGATCTCCAACATAGTCAACGTCACAATATTCAGTGAACTTAAATTATCCTTCTTTCTTTTAAAGTTACCATAGTTGATTGTATCTTTGAGATATCACAAAATTTTTTAAACAGTTTTTAAGTGAGACTTTAAACAGTTTTTAGGTGAGACTTCTTTGGCTTATGCATCAATCATTTCTCCATACTTATTGCATAAGATATATTTGGCTAAGTATAAGTGAGATAAATTAGATTCCCTAGTAGTTGTCTAAACATTGTTGCATCTTTCAATTCCTTTTCTTTTACAAAACATAACATTGTACGAACTTCCACTGGAGCAGATATAGGATTGCATTCTAACTTTTCAAACTTCTTTAAGAGATCTTTAGTATACTTCTGTTGGCATAGGAATAGCCCTTCCTTGGTTCGTTTTACTTCAAGACTAAGAAAATGATTCAATTCTCCCAAGGATTTCATTTAGAAATGTGTTAATAAATTGGATTTAATTTGATCATCTATGTAGACAATTACTATAGCTAGTTTATCATCTTAGCCTTTTACAAATAAGGTAGAGTTTTCTAGTGCCATCGTGTAGTCACTTTGAATCAGGAACTCTACTATCTTTCAAAACCAAGCTTTTAATGCTTGTTTCAATATGTAAAATGCTTTATTCGATTTGTATACATATTTTAGTTAGAGCTTACTCTTTAACCCTTGAGTTTTTTTCATATATATTTCTTAATATATATCTCCATATAAGAAAGCATGTTTTACATAAATTTGCCATAACTTCCACTCTTTGTAAGGAATTAAATCTGATAAAACCTATACAATTGTAATCTTTGTTATTAGATTAAATGTCATATTGTAATCTACTCTATATCTTTTAGAGAACCTTCTAGCCACCATTTAGATTTTATATCTCTTAACCAATCTATCGGGTCTAGTGTTGAACCAAAGGAGGTTTTATCTTATTTTGATGATGACAAAACACCTTTACTAATAACATTTTTTTTAGTGTGTAAGAAAGAAAGAGGTTTGAAGTGTTTACGAGAGAAGCAAATATGTTGATTTAAGCTATGCTATCACCATTGGCTAAAAATCAGTCGACCGAATAGACACCGGTCAACCGAACATGTCAGAACAAGGTTCAGTCGATCGAATACATTTGTGAACAGGAATGGTCGACTAAATTCAAGGTTCGATCGACCGAATATATAAAGCCAGAAGGCTGGTCAACCGAACGTTGCTTTTCAATTAACCAAACGAAGAAGATTATATTGCAAAAAATCACGAATGGTTATATTACATAACGATCAAAACATTAATTGCATAGATAAACATTGCAGATTCACCAACGACTAATTAATCCTAATTAGCAGTATAAATAGTTAGTTGAGTATGGAGCCAATAACAACAAGTACAAATAAGTTATACGTGAGGCATTTTGAATCCTTGAAAAAGTGAATAGTGCCTATATTGTCTTTGAAGTGTGTAAAAGTTAGTGAGCATTATTATTGTGTACTCTTTTAGAGTGGGTAGTTTTCTAGCACACTATATAAACTAGCGAGGTTATTCTTGAGCCTTAAAAAAACGTAACAAGGTTATTCTTGAGACATAGAAAAGAATATAAGAGGGCTATCCTTAAGCCTAAAAGGAGTCTGTAAGTTATTGAAACTATTATTTCTTATATTGCTTTCTAATTTTAATTCAATAAGTACAAGTTTACTTCATTCATATCATCTTTATTTATTTAGCTTCCACAATCTCTTTGAAAATGTTTAGGTAATTTGCATAAAACTTTTCAACTTAATTCACCCCCCTTTTAGGTGCCATATAAGACCAATAAGTAGTATCAGAGCGTAGGTCTCATATATATTGTTTAATTATAATGAATTAGTGAGAAAAAATCAAACGGAATATTTCATGAATTTTGTAAATTCCTCATCTAACTTAAAGGGTTATAATCTATATAGGATTCCCTTTTTATGGTTATAATTACATGTATTGAAAAAATAGGATGAGATGTTATCTAATGGGTAAAAATACTGATTTATGAATGATGGTGACACAAGGATATTCTGTGCCTACCAAACTTGTAAAAAATGAGGTAGTATTGAAGAAAGAAAATAAATAGAACTTAGAGGAAAAGAGAATGATATCTTTAAACTGTAAGGCCATACATATTTTATATTACGCTTTGAGTATGGAAGAGTATAAGAGGATTTCAATGTGTGAAACTACATATGATATATGGCATACCTTAGAAATTACTCATAAAATTACTAATCAAGTTAAGGAAACCAAAATAAGCATTCTTACTCACAATTATGGATTTTTCCGTATGATGCATGATAAGACTATTTCTTCTATGTATGCAAGTTTTAACAATATTATAAGTACTCTAAAAGGTCTAGGTAAGACCTATTTGAGTGTTGAACTTATTAGGAAAATCTTAATGTCCCTACCAAAGACATGGGAAGCAAAGGTAATATCAATACAAAAGGCTAAAGATCTCAGCAAACTTCCTCTCAAAGAGCCCTGTAAGCCCTAAAGGCACTCAAGAGGGGAGTGAATTAAGTAAAAAAAAACTTTCTTACAAAATTTAAACTTAATGCCCTAGTTAATTAAAAATAGTGAAATGTGCAAAAATAAATAACAATAAGACGACCAACCAATCAAGAAACCAACCACGTAACAAGTAATAAGTAAAGAGAAAAGAGAAGGGAAAGACACAAGCAATTTATAAAAGTTCACCTACTCCAAAGATAGGCTATGTCTTCTCTCTAACTACTTGTCAAATATCGTTCTTTACTAATTAAAGCAAAAATAATTACAATCTTTTTCTAGACAAAAAGAAACCTTTATAACCCAATCTTTTTCTAGGCAAAGAGGAGCCTTGATAATCTTTATATGGTAAAGAGGCAGAGCCTTGACACTCTTTATATAGAAAAGAGGAGCCTTGACACACTTAACCAATCCAACAATCCAAATCACCCCTTTTTAAGCAACTAAGGACGCTTATGAATGTATTTCACTCAAGGCACAATTAAGCTAAGGGTTCCATTTTTTCACTAATGAAATGAATGATCAATACAACCAATGAAAGCTTAAATAAACTTGATATGACAGATTTGATGTACACACAAATTTTTATGATAATGAAACACAATCTGAAATATTTACTTAATTCAAATCTAGACAGATTTGATAGATAAAAAAATAATACTTCCAAATAGTCAAATAAGCCTAAAAAATTCAATTAAATAACCAATGAAGCTCTGAGGACTTAAACAAACATAAAACTATAATTTGAAATCAAACAATTCAGATTTAGATGCTCAAATATATGAATGAAAATAAGGACATGAAATCTGGA
Organism: Pinacopodium congolense; assembly: GCA_028565735.1. Lineage (NCBI taxonomy): Eukaryota > Viridiplantae > Streptophyta > Magnoliopsida > Malpighiales > Erythroxylaceae > Pinacopodium > Pinacopodium congolense. Next base: position 936 of record JAOXYD010239841.1, on the reverse strand, counting down.
CAGATTGAAGTAGTCTGTAAACTTGGAACCTAAACAGAAGAAATAAGTGCTCCAAAATCAAACAAAAAATACCTAGATAATCTTAAGATCATAAAAAACTAAGTACAGCATGCTTGCACAACTAGAACTGATTTATATAACCAAAAGATGTAGTTAACTTAAGAAAAAAAAACAATGATAGTTTAGGTGTGTCTGGAAAATGATTTTAAAGAAACTCAACTAACCTTTAAAAAATTTGAAACAAAATATTTATAAAATGCTAATACACTTCTGAAATCAGAAAATGATTTTTATATGATTTTAGAAACTGATTAAAATGTTCCAAAATATGATGAAATTTATGATAGAAAATTTTAGAAAAATTCAATACTTCTAAAAAGAATAAGCTTGAAACCTAAGAAATAATCTTTTTAAAATTGAAAAAAAAATCATAAAACCTCTACAACCCTTAGACAAACCGAAAATCACAATATCAGAATTTTTGAAATAGATATATCTATCGAGAATCAATACAAAATTCAGACTAGAACAAATAGAACTTGTTTCAATGCAGTTGAAAGATAAGGCTCTAACCTATCAAAATAATAAACTTAAAAATAAAAATATGATTAAAAAAACTTAAAAACACCTATTCTAACAAAGAATAGCAATCTCACAATTTAAACAATCAGATAAAAGATGATATGGAAGAGAAATAAAAAAATAATGTAAATGGTGGCTATTTGAAGAGATTGGAGAAGATTAGCCTATTAATCTTGTTTTAAGAGCATGAAAATGTGAGTTGAGAGAGTGGAGAGGTCTAGAAGATGTTGGGAAATGTTTTGTGGATACACTTTATTTTTCTTAACTGCTTTAGGGTTTTTCTTGAATTAATTTTAAATAAGGAAACAAGTAATTCTAAATAAGGAAGCAAGTAGCCATTGGAGGAGGACCTAT
>JAOXYD010239819.1:0-17205 GCA_028565735.1 Pinacopodium congolense | reverse complement strand
TTTGATTAATTTAAAATAACAACAATAATACAAGAAATTAAGAGTTTAGAATGAACCAAATCACATCCCCATATGGTTATCTAACTCTAAACTACGTGTATGAAGCTACTAGAACTTTAAACAACTTGAAATTTTCAAATTACAAAAGAAAGAAAATAAAAACAACCTAAAAACTACTTTAATATGAAAACTAAAGAAAACTAATGTGTTTTGCTCTGAAGCTGGGTGCCTAAAACATCTGAAGAGGACATCTATTTATAGGGTTGGAGCAACTGTAAGTGGAGGAAGAAGACAAGCCACAAATGTTAAAGAATCTATTGAGAAAATGTGTCTACGCCCTTCAATGGTGATCTCCATCGATCGACAACGACGTCATTATAGGATGAACAACCTACCATTCGTATGCAAATTTTGACTCCTTTAACATGGGGTTGCAGTCCATCAATGGTGGGCTATGTAGGGTGCCGTTATAGGTCCAAAAACATAATCGTCTTGCATCCTTTCCACCTAATCTTCAATTCTTTACATCAAACTGCATTTGAATCAATTCTAAACATAAATTAAACATTTAAACACTAGAACAGGGGTAAATTGACAATAAATAACAACTAAAAACACTATGAATTTGCCCCCTAACAATTCTCTCTTAACAATAAAGATTAAGAATGGAAGGCTACAATGTTTCCAAGTTTGTTGTGGTTCTATATTTCTAGAGATGTTTAATATTATGGACACAGACGAGAGAGAATGGTTCCATAGATGAAAAATAAGGACATGATCGAAGTCCGATCAAAACTTAAAGTTCATCCCACTATAACTTAATAAACAAATAAAATAACAATAAATCTAATAAAACAATCAACAGTAGAAAAAAAATACATTTTAATATAATTCATTTGTATTCCTTATGCTACTATCTAATTCTTCATTATGGTGCAAATATATTTATCCAATAAACAAAACAAAGACACGTAGATTGAGACTACAATGTTATGAATAAACAAACGATAATAAAACGAACTATAAAAATCTAAAAGCATGTTACGTTCCACTTCCATTTATAGTTTTCTAGTTTTGATTGAAATTTAGGGAAAAAGTTTTTGATTGATTTTAGTTTTACCTTGTTGAATTTTGATTTGTTAATACTTCTATAACATATGACAACAAAAAAAGATGATATTATGTTCTTATTTTTAATTTTTTTAATCATAATCTAACTTCATTTTTAATAAAATTGGAAATGAAGAGCTAATTTCATTATATTTTGATAGTTAGACTAAAATAGGTCAACTCTATTACCACGTACTCTCCATAAACTTTAGGAAGGTTTCCAAGCAATTTCAAAGAAAAATTATGGATCAACTCCAACTTTTGGACAACCTACAAGAGTTTAACAATATCATCCTGACTGTAATTTGGATATTGAAAAAACAAAGACTCTTACAAACGAATGAGGCACCCTTTAAGCAAATTTACTAATAATTAATGCAAGGAGATATTCATAATCACAGGATGGAAAAAATGAAAAAATTTTCTATGGAAAAATTATCTACAACTAAAAGTTTTCTTTTTCATGTGGTTAACTGTAAACTTCCTATCAACAAGATATTGTGTATGCAAGAATCAAATAGAAAAAATTAAACATTTATTTTTCAACCATAACTTCTCATGACACACTTGGAATTGGGTAACAGAGTTATGTCATCTAAAATAATGTAATCATTAGCCTTGACAAGGTTTTGCACTGGCTTGCCATGGATAGAAACACTTTTTAAGGAAACAAGGATACCTATATGATAGCTTTTGGCTTAAGTATGTACAACATTTGAAGAGAGAGTGATGAGTGTCTTAGACATGCCTAAGTTTTGATAAAAGTAAACAAAAGAATCATAGATAAGCAATACTAAACATACAATAAGGCAAGTACACTGATTGCTACATCGTATAACTATTGTAAGTCCAAGTGTCGAATCCATGATGACTATAATTATTAGTGACTCAATATCCTTATTATCTAACCTACTAAATAAGATAATTGTTCATTATTTATTAAAGAAAATAAAAAAACAATTCAAAATAAACTCAAAAGATAACTCTCAAGATTAGCAACCAATGATGAACCTCAAATCTAAGTAGTTAATCGCTCTAGGATTCAATTGTATTTAGTATTTAACCTTGATTCAACATGTTTATGAATCTCATTAGACTGTAGATTCTTAAGGTAAATTACAGTATCTATTGAGTTATGTAATTTTATTTTATTTGGTAAACCGAGAAAAATTTCTCTTTATCTTAACCTATCAATTTAATGCATTAAGGTGGTTTATAGAACCTGTTATTTCGACTAAGTTCCTAATCCAAATATCTTATGTAAGCCTATCTCTAGGTCCCTATGTAAGGTGCATTGTTTATGGATTAATATAAAGCACATATTTGATTTCTTAACCTAACATACACAATGAAATCAATGGAATTAAAGTTCATGTTCACATAACAATCAAAAGACAATGTTATTAATTCCACAAAAAAATCCAACATAAGATCTGGAAATTCAATGTTCAATTAACAACAAAAATGATACAATATCCTAAAGTTCATAAACCTTAAATCCTATGAGAAACTTAGTTCCAAAACATTATAAGAGTCACAATAATAACCATAAAGAGAAAGGAAATCGAAAAACTCATGTTAAATGTCTTAAATCCTTGGATTTTGATGATCCTTATGTTTATTCCCAACTTCATCTTCAAACTTGATGTGTTTTCATACTTTCTTCTCCTTCAATCTTGTACAAAAACCCCTTAAGATGGCTTAGGACTTGATTTCTCTTCCTTAGTGGCTGGTTGGAGGTGTCTAGAAGTAAGAAGTTCCCAAAAAGAACCTAAAATAGGTTACTTTCGTAAGGATGCTCACAATTATCAGGCCATAGTTACGAACCTGACATTGGCTAGGATTTTCTTTGCCTTGAAATCAAAGTTAAGGCTAGAGTGGTCATGATTGTGATCCTAGTCGTGACCTCTTCATCTTTGTACTCCTCTCAGTCTTCTCGCAATATATCTTTCATCGTTTATCTGTTGGTCACAAAATTTGATATGGAGCTTGATAACATGTACTCGATTCTTAAATTAATCCCATATCTCTTTTAGCTTAAAAGATGCATGAAATTTCTCTCTAAAGTCCTATAACAATGATTAAATATCAAAAACATATTCGCAACATCTTATTCAACGGATCAACTCAATATGTACATAAATCACACGAAATTTTCCTTTAAACTCAATATAATCATTATAAGTCATGCTTCAAAATATTTATAATTAAGGAACTATCAAATACCCCACTCTTAAGTTGTTATTTATTCTCAAGCAATGACTTAAGCATTTACTCAAAATAACATAGATCAAGAGTTGAAAGTTAATAAAGTAAAAAACTAAAATCAATCAATACATTTGATTTAGCTCACTATTGGCCCTATATAGCACCTAAGAGGAGGGTGAATTAGGTTCTAAAAAATTCTTTTCAATATTAATAAAACTAATCCAAATTACTTAAACATGAAAGCTAAACAATTCTTAGTTAATTGAATTAAATAGTAACTAAAAATATAATATAAATGCATAAAAATAAAAGAGAAAAGGGAAAAAGAGACTTAACCGATTTATTCCGGTTCGAAGCAATGCACCTGCCCTACATCTAGTACCCAACACCTTGCTGAGATTTTGTTCTTATTTCAATTAATAAGAATACATAGTAAGCAATACAATCTTTTTTATAGGCTCAAGAATAACTTTTCACTCCCTTTTATAAGGCTAAAGAATAACCTCACAACCCTCTCTTTTAAGGCGAAGGAATAATCTATCACTCTTCTTTTCCAAAGCTCAAGAATAATCCCATAACACTCTTCTTTTTATGGATTAAGAATAACCCTCACAAAAATACCCAACCGCAACTTCACTAAAAGCACATAAACACTAAAAAACACTCAATAATAATTTATAAACACTTTATATACTTCTTACATACATAAACAACAAAAGATCACACTATTTATACTCTTCCAAGTCCAAATAGCCATTGCTCCAACATTATTCTCATTTAACAATACATCCATTGGAAATCTGCCCGATGCAAAGTTACCATTGTGTATTCTTCATGTTCGATCGACCGAATGGATCATTTGGTTGACTGATCTTCTGAAATTGTTCATTCGATCGACCGCTCTTCTTTCGGTTGGCTGATGCTCTCCTCAACAATTATATTTGGTTGACCGACCTCTTTAATTTTTTCATTTCTTCAATCAATATATCCATTCGATGGACTGACCTCTTCTACGTCAACACAACTTTGATCCAATCTCAGCCCAATCAATCCAAACTTAACCTAATTCAATTATTAATCCAATTCAAGACAAACAAAATAATACTAATCAAATCTTAACACATTTTACACAATTATACAAACTTAACACAATCAATTCATCCAATTTAACAAATCATTAATAATATAAATTTATTAATTTATTCAATGTTTAACTAAAACATTATTTCATGACTTATAGAAGTCATATAAATTTCACCGAATTACCAACTTAATTACTTATTCATCATATACACTCCAAACATTTTTCAATATACTCATCTAAACAAACATACCAAACTCTACAATCATATTTGTATAAATATTTTTTCATCATCAAAACAAAGGTGGAACCAACCCTTAGTTCAACACTCACACATCAAAAACAAATTTTAGGCTTATATAACACCTAAGAGGGGGGAATTAGGAGTTAAAATTTCTTCCAAATTATTCCACCTAATCTTTTATCAATTTATTTAAAAGTGAAAGCAAAAAAATAATTATAATTCATTAAATAAAATAATAAAAATAAAATTGGCAATAAAAATAAGTGATAAAAGTAAAAAGAGAGGGAGGAAGGACATTTCATGATTTATTCTATTTTGAAGCTATCCACTTGTCCCTAGGTCTAGCCCCCAACACTACTGTTGAGATTTTAACACTATTGCAATCAAAACAAGGACAAACTTAGAATTACAATCCTTTTCAAGGACGATCTTTCACTCTCCCTTTTAAGGTTAAAGAATAACCTATCACTCCCTTTTTAAAGGCTAAAGGATAACCTCACAACCCTCTTACTTTTTATGGCTCAAGAAAAATCTTACAAGAACTTCACTCTTAATTTTTCAACCCCACACAAACACCCTTACAAAATGTTAATCAAATGACTCATTAAAGTGTTTAGGGGCTCCCACAAGATTTAAGAATGAATGCACTACAAAACCAACAGAACTTTACAAAAAAACTCAAGACACTTCTGTAAAACTTCCACAATGTTTCTCATTTGAAGAACCACACCAATAACACATATTTACACAATATTCCCTTTAAATTACCGTTGCCTAACGTTTATTTTCATTAATTAATATTACCATTGCAAAACCTAAATGTTGCTAATAGCATTGAATTTTGTCAAGTTTGGTCATCGATTCCTATAATTCAGTCTACTGATATACCTTCGTTAAACAATCAGTCGATCAATATACCTTCGGTTAACCTATCTCACTTTTTTCAATATTTGGTCGACCAATATACGTTATTCAATCGACCGACCTCATAAAGGTGGAGATACTTTGGCCCAACTCAACCCAAAACAAACAAAACACAATCCAATTCTCATCTTAACCTAATCCAACATATTTTGACTTAAACCAATCAATACCAAAACTATCATATCATAAATTTTACAAACTTAGCACAAACAAATCAATTTATACACTCTAATTCAATTAATCTTTATCCAAATTACAATTTCATGCAACATACATGACTTGTCTCGTAAGTCATACAAAATTAATCAAATTACCAAATCATTAGTCACATCGATTTATTCATTTATTCAAACCCTTACCAACTTAATCATCATACATACTCATGCAATACCATACATTAATTCATTTATTCATCAAGAGGATTTCCACATACAACACACATATAATAACTCTTGATTATGCATCCTATATGCAAATACTAAACATGAATGCAATATGCATGATTGAGCCCTTTCAACATATGGTAGGACTAAATAGAAGAATTACATAAATATTCACTTATAACAACCTATCAAATTCTACTCTTGAACTTCATCTTTTATCTTCCATCTTCAAGATTAGCTTCAATGCTTCACTTTCTCATTAACTTAAGTCTTCATACATCTTTAATATACTTCATAAACTTCATATACTTCTCTTACCATCAAGGCTTAACATACTTGCATTACAAATCTTCACCAAACACTCTATAGCTTGTTTGCGTCAAACTTATCTTACAAACATAAAAAGCTCTACAAACATATTAGTAAAATCACTTTTTCATCATCAAGACAAAGGTATAACCAAGCCTTGGTTCAACTTTTTTTATGAAAAAAAATTCATTTCCATACATAATCACGCTATTAGTAAATAGGTAACTTTGAATATACAATATAAAGTATCTAAGTGGTCTTATATAAATCAAAATGAAAACTTATTCATGGATGTTGCTACTAATGCAAAGCATAATTTATATCTCCTTTAGTGCAATTTTTTTTATTTCACTTTTTCTTTTGATATGAGGGCAAAACATTGTCATAAATGTCCCCTAGTTACTTAAATCAATTACCCTTTCTAGCTTGTTTGTAATGTCATCTAGCCTTTTAACATAAAAGTGAACATTTTTTCATGAATACCCTCGTTACTAAGCTAATAACTCTACTAATAAAATTCAACCTTTTTATTAATATAAAGCTAGTGGAGTGCAAGTTTTTACTCATTTTATTAAACCACATACATACTTTTTGTACTTTAAATTATAATATATTCCAAATTCACATGATATTCCATATGCAATAACATTAAAGACCCAATAGTATATACCAAGGTACCAAAAAATAGACAATTCACTCAAAATTAAAGAAGAAAAAGTTTAGGTCAAAATTCGATTTAGAAATCATTCAAGAATTGTTCAATGTTCACAAAATCAAAAACGTCGATGGAATTAAAATATCACAATTAATTGTCAACTCCCAATTTTAATCATTCTAAGATAATACATTCAAGTCATTCCTACTGGACTTAAAACAAATAAAGTTTGTTAATATATTAAACAAATCATGTTCATCTCAACCAAATTGTCCTCAATTTAGAGTGTCAAAGCAAAGAAATTGAATAAAGGGTAAAAGAAGGAAGGAGATAAGACTTCCCTGAAAAATGAAGATCATTTATAGGCATAAAGGTGGTAGCCTGAAGTTCATTCCATATAGTTGAAAAATTAGAGAAGTCGATGACCAAAACTTTTATTTTTACCTAATACTAAAGAACAAGCTTTATAAAAACATTAGAACAAGATAAGGAAAAAAACAAAAATAAAAAATAGCAAGAATATAAAAGCTAAGTCCTACAAATGCAAATGCTTAAAATAAACTGTCCATGATGAAATGAAACTAAAGGAAAATAAGAAAATAGAATAAAGAACAAGATAAAAGGAAAATTAAACCGAGCCAATTAGAATCTATGGCTTGTATCAGAAATCATCAATAGTTAGAGGCAGTGGTGGGTGATAAAACTGCACATATTGTTGCCACCATGCTTGCCATTATGCCTATCTCTCCTATTATATCCTACGATCCTCTTTTCATATAGTTTGAAAGTAAGTCCATCTAGTATGAATGGTTGCTTGATAATCTCTCTTTTTTAGACATAACACCTCTACCTAAGCCCTAAGTTGATCAAATCTTATTGTAAAATGGTTCAATATTTGTAGAGGGTTTAGCTCTGGTGTTTTCTTCCTCCTCCTTATTAGCATTGTCTCTATCTTTTAACTATTAACTTTTATTTCTTTCACTTAATGGAGATCGAGCTCTCTTGAGAACAAGGCTTCTATGTGCCCTTGTGACTAGCCCCATTCAGACTCATACCAAAAAGTCCAAGGGATCCATATTTATCTCCCCCCATATATCCATTCTATTTAAACTGACTCCCCATTTTTTATCCAACCTCTAACATCAAAAAAGCTACTTAATGTCCTATTGATTTTGGTACTTTAGTGTGAGAAGTGGAGGGTTAGAGCACCTCTTATGTTAGAGCTAAGGTCATCGGTGATGAATTGCAAGTGAATACAGTGAATTAATTTCACTACTCAGCATTTTCTTGTGTCCCTCTTGTAGTATGTTTAATTAGTTAATGAAGAACCCTAACTCTAAATGCTGGAGAAATAATTTTTTGCTTTTAATTGTATCTACCTTAAATTTCCCATGTCTAATCTAATCCAAAAATTGAGCAGCTTGAGTTGGGGTTAAAAACTATAACCTGGTATATCTCATAACATACTCATCCTATAGATTGTAGGGCTCCACTCCCAATACAGAACTTAAATCCTAATTAACATTGAGAAGTGTCTGCCATCACACTGGAATCAAACCACATCATTATGGTTAATCGTCACCATATATTTTTAAAACTGAAAGGTTGATAAGAACTTGCAAAACAAGTTTTGATAACCTAGTTCCTTTATTTCAATAAAGTTATCCCAACTCCATGCTTTAAATAATATTTGACAAAGTTTGTTATTCCTAAACTCACTAAGTCTTCAAATTGTAGGTACTTGGTCGATTCAAGTTTCAGTTTGCCTAATATGTGGTACTTGTTGATGATCTTAAGGTTGCCAAATTTGGTTCAACCTTAATGCTTCTAAAAGAGGAAGCCCTATCATGACTAACTTTCTTTGCCATTTCCTTCTGATTACTTAAATGCCTATAAGGATACTAAAGCAATTATGAGTGCTCAAGATTATGCCTATCTCCAACAAGTCGTAAACCATGTAATGTGCCAACACATTATAATTATAATACAATAACTATCAATGCTTCACAAACTAAGTCATGTAACATGTCTTAACATTTAGAAAACATATGGTTTATGCACTTCTGTTAAACATCAATACTTTAACTGAAATTATAAGAATGACACACTACAATTATTTATTAAAGCACAAAAGGGTGCATGGTCCTAATTCAATAAACGCATATAAGCTCTTTTAAGCCTTAAGAACACATCAAACCCAATCAAATAAGTGCATCATCCTTATTTCACTTAGGCATATACCACATCACAATCACTTTTCAAGCAACTTAAACCATTACATTAAAGTAAATTTCCTTCAACATTATGGCTTATGCAACTTTATTTATGATCAAGTAGTGTAGTAAATGCACAATTAGGTATCAAAAAATATAAAAATTTGTATAACCTAAATACCCATGTGAAAATCAATCAAATAAATACAGAATCAAGGGAGTATTATTAAATAAGGTTTAATCCATCTACTAGAGCATCCTAGATTAACATTTAAGTTCAAAAGTAATGGTAATCTCACCAATCAAAGCTATGAAAACTCAATCATGCATCAACCCTAACATATGAAGAAAAAAATTCTAGTCCTCAAGTGAAAGTAAAACACATACCTTATTGATTTGATGTAGAATAAATTAATTGACACATAAAAACCTGGCTTGAAAGGTCAATTTAGGGTTTAGAGATTGATAGAAGATGAAGGATAAAAAACAAGAGTGAACAAGAGTGAAAGAGAGGTGAATGAAAGATTGAAGGAGTCAGGTTTTATGTGTTTTAACACGTATACCCAACGTTGTCACAGGCTGGGTCATACAGTGAATTTTTTAATAACAAAATTTTAAAGAATGTTAAAACATCACACACTAAGTCATTATTAGATCCTGGAATTGTATAATGGAGATTTAAAATTTAAGAGATTGAATTCAAAATCTATAAAAATGCAACTAACTCAAACAAGCAAAAATGTAAAATGTATTCAACAACTTATAAATATCTAAAAAGATCAAATTAAAGCAATAAAATAAACAACAATTATGGTAGGTTGCCTCCCACTAAATTCTTGTTTAATGTTTTATGATTCATGTTCAAGTATTAATCAACTCTTCTATTGATCTTTATGATTCTTCTTGGCCCTCGCTATAGAACTTTTTGTAACTTCTTTAACCCTCACACTTCATTCATGTAGCCCATCAACATTGAGGGTTGAATTCAATTCTCTCTTATAATGTTCAAAGCTTGGCACCATCAATAAATCATATTCTAGTAGTTCATGTTTGGAAATTTCCTATAAAATACTAAAAGTGCCATCAACAGAATTAGCAAAAGAAGCAGAATTATGTGTTGCTTTTGAAGATGAATTAATAGCTTTATAGTGCAAGAAAGTAATAAATTTATCATTAATTCTAAACGTTAAATTTTTCTCTAAAACATCGATCAAGGATTTCAAAGTTACAAGAAAAGGTCTACTTAAAATTAACTGAATCACATCCTCATCTTCTACATCGAAAATCACAAAATCAATAGGAAATATAAACTATCCACTTCAACTAATACATCCTTGACAATACCCCTAGGATACTTAATAGATCTACCTGCTAGTTGGATAATCATCTTAGTAATCTTCGTGATTTCTATTCCCAGTCCATGAATGAGACATAAGATTTATCCCGACCCTTAAATCAATTAAGTCATCATGAAAGTGTAACTTACCAATAATACATGGGATTGAGGAACTCCCTAAATCCTTTAGCTTTTATGGCATCTTATCTATAAAAATAGCAACACACACCTTGCTCATCAGCTTTAAAGATTCCTTCTCCTATTTTATTGCGAGCATATCACATACAAACCTGACATTACTCAATTCCTACATAACAGATTTAGCCAACAGAGTATTAGTATTTAATTCCTTTATGGGATCAATAAACATATTTATGACTTATGTGCTCCTCAAGTTGGAAAATACTTAGTAAGAAACTTCTCTACCAATTGATTCTAAGAAGTGATGAAACCAAATGGATTGGACTTCAACCATGACTTTACTCTACTCCTTAAGGTGAAAAGGATTAACCTCAACTCACACCATTTAGCTTAAATGTGTTGTAAGTCTCTTAGAATTTAGCTATTCGGGCATTATAATCCTCATTCGAAATCTCATCAAATTGCAAATAGCTTTGTAGCATCTGAATCATCTGTGGTTTGATCTCAAAGCTTGAAGTTTCTACTCTTAGCTTAATTATGCTGGATTTTGTGCCTTAGAGAGAGGACCTTGACAAGTCACCCATTGTTAACTATGCTCACAATCCTTACTCTCAATCCTTGTTGTCTATGTGTGGCTCAAGAACCTCAAACTTTGTATTACTCTCGAATTTCTTCTCCTTAAAACCCCTTCTAAATGTTCTTTTTACTTTAGGATTTAGTTTAAATAACTTCGCAAGATGGATCATGATCATACAAAGAGATTCCTAGCATAAAAAGGAAAAGAAAAAGAAAAAGATCAAAAATAGAAGAGTTCTTAAACAAAAGTAAAAGTGCATAAAATTTAAAACTACAAAACTTAAACAAACAAAAATAAAATGAAATAAAATGACTAATTTGACAAATATTAGGAAACACTTAATATGACATAGTCCTTGACAACGGCATCAAAAACTTGATGGATGTGTTAGACATTCCTCAATTTGAATAAAATTAAATCGAAGAACTATATATAAATAATAATAACACGTAACAATTTAAATGCACCTATCATTATATAGTATAGTTATCATGAATCCAGGTGTCGAATCCATGAAACTACAATTATTAGTGAATCCCTATGCTTACTATTGAGCCTATTCAATAACAGAATTATTTTTTTTATTAAATAATTAAATTAATTAATTAATTAATTAAAACTAAGTTCTAAAGACAACTCATAAGGATTAGCAACTAGTGATGAAGCTAGGATCTAGGTATTTAATCCCTCTATGATGCAACTGTATTCAGTGTTTTTAACCTTGATTTACATATTTCTAGATTTCATTATATCGTAGATACCCTAAGGTAAATCACACTATCTCTCGAGTTATGAAATTATATTCAATTTTATAAATAAGTCAAATTTCTCTCTATCTCATCCTATGAATTTAATGCATTACAGTAATCTATGGAACCTATTATTTTGACTAAGTTCACACTTAATATGGACATCTTATGTCAGCTTATCTTTAAGCCCCTATGTAAGATGCAATGTTTATGGGTTGATTTAAAGCATATATTTGATTTCTCAATCTAATATGCACAATTAAATTATTGGAATTAAAGTTTATATTCACATAAAAATCAAAAGCCGATGTCATTAATTCCATAACCAAATCCATCAAAAGATCTAGAAATTCAATGTTAAATCAATAGCAAAAACGGATACTACATCCTAGAGTTTATAATATCCTAAATCCTATGAAAAACTTAGTTCCAAAACATTGTAAGAGTCATAATAAAATCCATAAAGAGAAAGGAAAAAAGCTCATATTTAATGTCTTGAATCGTTAGCTCTTAATGATGCTTATGTGAATTCCCGACATCATCTTCAATATTGATGTGCTTTGATCCTTTCTTCTCCTTTAATCTTATGCAAAACCCCTTTAAGATGGCATAGGATTTGAGTTATCTTCCTTGGTTATTACTTAGAGATGTTTAGAGGTAAGAAGCTCCCATAAATAACCTAAAATTGGTCAGTTACATAAGGTTGCCTACAAGTATTATGACTAAAGCCAAGGTTGTGGCTCTAGTCGTGATTTTCTTTGCCTTGAAATCATAACCAAGGCTGTAGTGGTCACAACTGTGATCTTGTTCGTGACCTTTCCAGATTTGTGTTCCTTTCATTCTTCTCTCAACACATCTTTTATCATTCATGTGTTGGTCATGAAATTTGATATAAAGCTCCCTAACATAATATTATTGCTCACTTATCTCTTTTAGCTTAAAAGATACATCCAATTTCTCTCCAAAGTCTTATAATAAGGATAAAACATAAAAAACATATGAGCAATAACTTATTCAAAGTATCAACTTAATATACACATAAATCACTTGAAATTTTCCACTAAACTCAATATAATCATCATGAAGTCATGCCTCAAATTATATAATTTAGGAGCTATCATAGCAGAACTCTAGATACTTCAAGGGAATTGAAACTTCTAAGGAGCAATTGTTACATGAGCTTCTCTATTGGATTGGAGAACAGTGAATGATATATAAGGTATCTAGGTTTTGTAATAATCAATTAGTTAACTCATAGAGGCTAAATGCTAACTAATTTACGCACATAATATAGCAAAATCATTTCTTACTCTCACAAGGCAGAAAATGTTATCCTATTACGAACTACAACTACTCTTTGAACGTATTGCACTCTTACTATCCTTCCTTCCTGCAAAATAGACAACATGATGGTTGTTTTGCACAATCTTCTAGGTTAATTGTTCCAAATCTCTTTATGAAGAAGATGCCATTAAGTTGAGCCTTTATTTGGTTTAGAATTCGTGTTCCTAGATAACATAATAAAGACTATTTCGATGGATTTGATCCTAGCTTTGAAGTTTTGATTTTTCTCTCAAAGAATTTGTTGTAATTCCTAAATACATCTTAAGTTTTCTGTCTTTTGAAGATTGAAATGTGTTACCTTCCTTTTAGGATAGCTAGGTCAAGAGTTATATTGCTTTGTTATTCAATAAAATTTTATAATTTCTAAAAAAAGCATAATAATATAATATAATTTTTCTATTTATTTTTATTTATTTTTACAATAAACTAAATTTCAAATTTAAAATAAATTATTTTATAAAATAAAAATATATAAATTTTGATATTTAAATAAAAAATATAGTGAAATTTAAAATATCTTTAAAATACAAAGTTAAGAATTGAAACTTTTTTAATTATTTAATTAATTATTTTTAATCAAATAAAATATATTTTATTATTAATATTAATTGATAAATATTGTATAAGAGATTCAAATAAAATTAGTTTTTTGTTATTATCGACAATAAAAATACAACTACATTAATATTAATAATTAGATAATTTGTAGGGCTTAACTTTATAGTATTTTTGCTTGTTATTTGATGTCAATTTAACCCTATTTTAGTGCTTAAATGTTCAATTTATGTGTTAGTAAGTTTACTTTGCAGGATGGAGCTTAAAGATAGAAATTGGAGTAAAAAAGATGAAAGTTTTGTCAAAATTAAACTAAAAGTCAACCTTTAACGTGAGTCTGCAATCCTACGGTTAAGGATGAATAAGGTGTTGTTGATGGATGAACAGGGTGCCGCGATGAATAGTACCCAAAATGTGACTAGTCAAACATATCAGCCTCAAATCTCAAAAATTGCGACTTGGACGTGCTCTTTTTGTCTGCAAATGCAAGGGGGAGGCTGTAGGAGTTGTAAAAAATAGAAAAACAACAACAACAACAAAAATTAATAATAAGAATTCAGATCTAAAAATTGCAGAAAGAATTGCCCTTCCTTATTTCTTAGTTTTTCTTAGAGTTTTTTAGCTTCAAACATTCGTAATTCAAGTTATATTGTGAGTTTTGACTTGCTGTTTATTGGAGAACGTTATTAAGATATATATCATTGTTTCTAAACCATCATAGGAGGTTTCCAAACTCATATTATTACTTAGTTTACTCCATATTTTGGATTAATCAAAGTTCATGTTTTTATGATCATATTCTTGAATGTTCCTTGATTTTCTACAAGATCTTTTGGAATTTGACGCTATGTTGTTGTCCAGATCATGTTGAGGAGTTAAAGACTAGTCCAGGAGATTTCTAAACTTGTTTTGTAACTTCTAAACAAATTATTTTAGCTTATATTTTTGGATCTATTAAAGTATGTGGCTTAAGACGCATGTTTTGTATGCTTTTATGACTATGTGTGGTTAACTCCATTTTCCAGCTTAGGATTGGTGTTTTAATGTTTTAAAAGAGCTTAAATGGATGTAATAAGGTTTGATTTTATTTATTAAAGGTCTTAAAGTTCTAATTTTGTACTGATCACCTAAGAATAGAGTGAAAGACAATTTAAAATCTAAGAAATATATTTAGGTTATTGTAAAAATTAACAAACAACATAAATCAATCAATCAATGACCAAAATTTAATTATTTGTGAGAGTTAGAGATCTGAAACTACAAATCCAAAAATCAAATTCTTGAAATTAAAGCCCATTGACTATATTTAAAGCATAACTAAACTTTAAACTAAGTTTAATATAGAAAAGGCATAAGTTTTAACAATAGCTTTGTCTTGAATTCGTGAAGGAACTCTAATCCAAACATTAAAATTTTTTAGAGCTCAATTAATTCATAAATCACCTAACCTTATCTAAATTCCATAATTTAATAATTTTCAATAATTTTTAAATCATCTTATATTTCAAAATTGCAAGGTTTGAAGCATAGTAGGATAGTTTAGTGTTTTTGATTTTTTAATCAATCAATTTGGTATTCTCTAGATAATTGTAATATGATTGTCCTAGTATTTACATCATATAAACTTCCTCGTGGGATCGATATTCAGAGTCTTCAATATACAACACTATATTACTTGATCCGACCGATACGCCTGCCAACAACTTGGTACCAAATTAATTGTTAAATTGTGCTTTGAAAGATAGATTAATTTGAGCTAATTTTATATGTGGCCAACCACAATCAAGTTTTTGGCATTGTTGTCAAGGAATTGAATTGTATGATTATGGATATATTGTTGTCAATTACTTTAAAGTTTATTTTGTTATTTGTATTTTTTTCTTTATTATGTTCTGTGTCTGTTTTATGTTTCTTTCTTTGTTTTGTTTTCATTGTCATTTTTGTTTATGTTGGGACATCTTTTGGTAGATTGAGTTATCAAGAAGATGTCGAGGCAAAATTATCACTGGCTTGATAGCCAAGGGTATGAGACTGAAGTTAGGATTAATTGGGGCAATGACTGGACAAATTATTTTGAGGTTTAGGAGCTCGAGAGAAGATTATTGTTGCTATGATTAGTCATAATGTTGCTCCTCGAGCCAGTGGGCTCAATGAGATGCGGTATGTAGATGTGTACCTATTGTACAAGATGTTCGAACGATCTTCAGGTTACAATGATGCAATATTTGATCCACATAGAGTGTTGACTCAGTTTTGGGCTCTCTGAGTTTCATTCGGAGTTTTCTCAGTTTTGTTCAGATGTGACTCGTCGACTTGATAGCCTTCAGCATCAGGTCGATGATTTGACTACTTGCTTTAGGAGCTTTGAGGACTATCAACATTCTAGGGATGTCGGCGACCCTTCTTTTTAGTTTGTTTGGTTATTCTTTTTGTTGCTTCAATTGTTTTTTGTTATTTGGTTGTTTCAGTTTCGTAGTATAGGTTCCCTTTCGTAGTTTGAATTTTTTTTGTTTTTCGGTTTAGATCTGAGGACTATTATCTACTTAATTGCTCCTTGATGTACTACTTTTTCACATTTATACTAGTAGAGCTTCTTTTGGTTATTTTCTGTATTGTTTATCTTTTTATTTCAGTTATTACAAGCCCATTTCAATACATAGATGGCTCTTCAAGCATATATCATACGAGTGTATTCCTTTCCTTACTCTCCTACATTATGCTTTTCATTTCTTATTTTCAACATTGAGGGCAATGTTTAATTTAAGTTTGAGGGAGGGATTTATCTATTTATCACTTGAGCATTGTTTGTTGGATAGTGATTTGATTTATCATCAATTTCATCATAGTATATAAATTGTAGAAATTTTTTTGATTTTTGACCCTTTTTATTGTTCATGCTTTCATTTGAATTTAATTATTTGGCAAGTTGAAATGTTGTCTAATTCATTTTGACTATTAATGACTAAATGCCTTTAATTCAATTCATACTTTGAAAGGTAGATACCTAAGGCTAGAAGGATATTCCACATATAAAATGTAACTTTTTGAGTAATTTTGTGACGTCTTTTAAGACATTAACCTCATTCAAAGAAAAAGAACTAGAATTAACCCTAAAAAGAATAAATAAATAAATAAGAATAATTACCGAATTAGTTAAATAAGTAAACAGAACTACTCTCCTAATTTTAAAACTTATGTATATATATATAAAAAGAGAGAAAAAAAAACAAAAAGAAAGAAAAGAAACAGAATAAGAATATATATGTATATGAGATTTGAAATTATGAGTGGGATACAATAGTCAGTTGAGTTACTGTGATACAGTTGAGTAACTGGGGGTTGTTCACGAAAAAATGTTCACCTTCACATAAAAAGA
>JAOXYD010239809.1:0-17206 GCA_028565735.1 Pinacopodium congolense | reverse complement strand
CAAGTATCAAGCTAATACATATATCATGACTACTTTTCATTAGTGTGCATAAACAAACTCAACTTATGAAACCATTGGTAAAAGATAAGTACAAATGCAAAATGAAATTTCCTCACGATTTCACTCATTTCCCTCAAGTGTTTGATGGTTCATGTTTTTTTCAAACTTCCTACAGGAAACTATACTATCATAAGCTTGCTAATACATCAATTCTTCTCCACAATAATTACATGCTAAAAATATATCTAAAGGACTTTACTTTGGGTTGTAATGGGGTTAAGGTTAAGGTGGGTCAAAAAAGGTAAAAGGGATCATCACAAGCATTTATAAAGCATCAAATGCACACAGGGATAACAAAAATAGACTTGATATATACCAATGAATAACACGAATACTCCACTTATTGATGCTACTAAATGTTATTTCTTTTTCTTCTTTTTTCTCATCTTTTTTTCTCATTTTTTTCTCATCTTTTTTTCTCATCTTTTTTTTCCCTTTTGGAATAATAATAACGAAGCAATACACAAAACAGTAGCTAAATAAAATATGTTCCAAGAGTAGCAATATCGCTAAACTCCTCGTAGAAAAAAAATGTAGCTCAGAATCCCAACTAATGCATCACTTAATACTCTACTAAGCATGTGAATGGTTTAGGCTAATGGGTTTTGGGTTTTTAAATGAGGTGTTTTCAAGAAAAGGGTTAAGGCTCAATAGGGGTAGCAAAGAATAATAAAAGGTATGTCATTTAAGCCAAAGATTAACATAAAAGGGCCTTAATCATCTCTATTATGCATGCATCCAGTAGACTTAAACCGATTCAACGCAAGTTCTGAAGGTAATAACCTAAGAAAGTATCACACATGCAAAGAAATGAAATGACTATAGATAGATTCATATAGGCTTGATCCTCACATTGGCTCAAATGAAAATTCATTATGCATCTCTACACTACTTTATACATTCCAACAAGCATGATGGAATCTCATGGTAACACAAACCAAAATGATTTAAGTGCGGATCCATTACTTACACAAAACATCCTAAGATGCCTAAAACATTCATCTTAAATAGCGAAATGCAAATAATGCAAATAAAAATGCAACACATGCTAAATGACATGCAAAAACAAACAAAAATGAAACAAATGCAACGACTACCTACTTCCCCACACTTAAGTAACACATTGTCCTCAATGTGGAAAGTAGAACATCAGAACTCAATAAACACCCATGAAAAACAAAACATAGAGAGAATAAGAGTTCGAGCTGTTCCGCGACATCTGTGGCCTGAAACTCCTCGACATTGGAAGATCCTCCACCGCATGAGTATTCAAATCCCCCTCGATTTCCTCTGAAGAGTTCGGAAAATCCGCAAACCGGACAGATCTCCGTCGACTCATCAGTTGTCGCGAACTCGGAACCCTTGAGTTATTATCACCTTCATCGGTATGATTCGGATCTGTCTGGTCAACGGATGACACGGTAGTGAAACGCACGGAATTGCGTCGAGACATAAAGGATTTAGAATTGTTGTTGGTATTGAGATTGTTGGACAAACTGTGGATGGGGATATCAGAGGCCAAAATGGGGACGGAGGAGGTCCAAGCAGTCCCAGCACGCTTGAGGCGAAGGCGGTCTCGAAAGGCTTTCCAGCTCTTCTTGTCTTTGTAGCCGAACAATGAGCCGTGTGGCTCTTCATCGCAAATTATGTCCAAAAGGGTTCGATTCACCTGAGTTGAAGTTGGAGCCATTTGAGTTGCTGAAGATCGCTTGAGTATTGTGTGGAAAACAGAGCGCAGAAGCTAGTTACGTTAAAAAGAAGAGCAAAATTGTGGAGGGAGATGGATTAGATGGAGGTAGGGAAAATGGACGATTGGCATAAGAAAGAAAGAAAGAGCGAGTCTTAAGGGTCTGTTTATAGGGCTTTGCCCTACAGTACTATTTCTTCCAAAGTCCTCCTCCTGCGCCTTCTGTCCTCTCCTATTTTGTCTCGTCAAACTTTTTGATTTAATGGCTTTATAATTTCTTGGTCTCTCAACGCCTTCTGTCCTCTCCTCTTTTATCTCGTCAAGCTTCCTGATTCAATGGCTTTAGTAGCTTCTTTAAGAGATGGCCAGTCGTTAACGTCTGGCAAGTTTAGAAGTTTAAAAATATTCAGGTGAGAGGTTAAAGAGATTTTGCTCTTGGAACTGAGAGTTTAAGCACTCTGGATCCGAAAGAGACCCACCAGCTCCACCAAGCGGCATCGCTTGCCGCCGCCTCCTGCTCAGGTCTGGACAGCATCATCTTGGCTCTTCCAGCAGCTAACCTTCTCTTAGTCCCAGCCGCCACCTATTCCTGTTCACAGCTACTGCTGTTGGCGTCCTTCCCCACTTGAGCCAGTCGATAGTCTCCCACGCGGACTGGAAGGGGCCAATCTGGTGGAGGGAGGAGCAGATCTGGAAGGATTTATTTTTTCTATATTTTGCCTTTTCAGTATTCTTTCATGGGAGTTGTGGTACTCCCGCCATCACACTCTCTCTTCCCTCTCAATCTGCGCAATCCAATCCAATCGATTGTATGCTTTCTTTCCTTTCCGATGAATGAGAAATCGGACGGTCTGGTAGAGAAGTAAGCTTCTTTTGTATAATTATAGCCATCATTTTAATCACACAGTCCTCAGTTTGCTTCAATTGCAGGTTATTTTCATAATATAATTTTTGCCACTGATAGATTGCAGTTGAAGGAACTGGTTCGCAGCTTGCATATGATCTTCTTCAGTCAACTGAAACATGTGGATTTGTCAATTAATGGATGTATGATTTTCTACTTACTGGTAGAATCAGAAGAGATGTTTTGATGTATGAGTTTTTTTGACATAATATTGTTATTCTTATTTTACTGTTGTTGCAATTCTTTTGGCCTCTGCTTAACTGTTACAATCCATGTGAATCATCATCACATAAATTTTGCAGTCTGCACCGTTTATTATTGCAATTTTTGCTATTCCTTAGACACACATTCCGTGGTTAAGCTGACGTTATAAACATAAATGAAAGGTAAAGTGTGGCGTTAAAACAGTTTCCTTGATTTTTTTTCTCTTTTTTTTTTCCGGCAATGGAGCCTGAAAAAACTAATTGATGGGATATTCTGTCCGCATGCCATGAATAACTAAGGGATGAAGTCTAAAACAAGTAACAACATTTGATTTGGTTCATTAGTTCAATGTGTGAAGAGGTGGAATATATGTTGGATGACTAACAAAAACATCCAAAATAAAAATTTTTTAATGAAATTTTATTGCTTTACAACCACCATGCAGGACATACTTGGAATTAAGGTTGTTCCTTAGTGTTTTAATGAGTGTGTAAGACTTTTAGATGATTGAGGTAGGTAGCTTTTTCCATCGACCATACTATGCATTATCGTTTATTTCAAATGAAACTGTTATTGTCCCATTTGCCATTGTGGGTGGGAAAAGCAGTCCAACGAAAATTGACGCCGGAGCCAAATGAATATTCATTGTATCCACTATTAAAATTCGCTGAAAATTTCTTCTGCTCATTTTCTCATGACTCCCTCTTTTTTGTTAACACAATTGTAATTGGATGCTTTAGAGCAAAACACAAGTTTATATTAGACCAAGAAGTGAAACTGTTGCATATATGCCAAACATGATACCCAATACAATTTTCTTGGATACATAACACTTTTGGCAACATGTTCAACGGCATAAAAAGTTTTAACATACAAGGTGAATGTAATCAAAATAGTTGTTCAACAATAGAACTGTAAGACCAAAATAAAATACAAATAAATAAAGTACAAATAACTATGTGAATATAACTCTTACACATGCCAAACAAGCGTGTGTGAAGTTGCACATTTGTCCTATTAATACATCAATGCAATCATAGATGATTATATAACTTCTAATGATTTAGCCTGTGAAATGAAAGTAAAGAAAATAAAGTTTAATGAAATTATTGGTTGATTTTAATATTATTTTACCATAAGTGTAATGTGGAAATGAAACAATGACATGTAAACTAAATTCATCTCCACATATTGTGTTAAGATGAGAGGTATCGATTGATTGTGTTGATTGCTGTGTGAAATTACTTTCGACTGCAACTTGTTGGTTTAATCTTGCCATCTGTTAAAAATTGACAAGAATCTGTATTAGATTAATGCATTACAAATCACATGACTTGATAATAATAACATGGATGTAAAAATTTGAATAATAATTTATAAATTACTGAAGTTGTTGCAAGGATACAATAGAACAAACCTGAGTGCTCCGACGCCTTTTAATTATGTCTTCAACCCGTGATCTTAACTTGTGAGAATTAGGCCTACCTCTTCGATGAGTAACATACGGATTCAATATAGCATTATTATGTTGAGTGTCATTTGCCATCTCTTGTATTTCTACGCATCTCATTCCCTCAATTGATGTCAAAACCGCATTTGCTCTTTGCAACATATCTTTAAGATACTGAAATTTAGATTCTGTGTCCCCTGCATAATGAACAACATCATAGAATGCTTTCTTAAGTTTTTGTGTTCAACGAACATTGTTATCATTAGTTGATTTATTACAGCCAACCATTATTTTGGAGTGGAGTCTTGGTGTGTCTTTCCTCCACCTACATAATACAAGAAAACTTGGTATTGTGTTGAGTGTTTGTCATGTCAGTAATTTGAACATGTGTCGAAAAGGTATGCCTTTAAACTTAATTATCTTACAACTACATTCTGCAATCATCTGTGACTCTGAAATTTTTACATCATATTGTCCTATAATACATCCCTCACTACCCATTTCTTAAACTACATGAGTGTTTAAGTTGCTATCTTTTAGTAATCCGACAATGTCACAACACATGACACCTATAAACTCATCCTATACGAGTCTAAACATTGTACTGGTATAATATAGTTGAAACAATCTATCGACGTCAAATCGGGTGACAAAGGGGACATTACTTCCTAACAATAAATAGTCAGCTTGTGTTTCCTTCTCAATTTTTTCTTGTATAACTTTTGGCAAAAAGTTCAAATTTAACTATAACGTTTCGACCAATATTCAAGTAAGACCTTAATGTTTCAGAGCATTAAAAAAAAAACCATAACCTTTCAAAAACGTTTAAGAACAACCTTGGTCAAACTTCCGTCAAGTTTAATCGTTAAATGGCATGTGGCAGTGCCACGTGACACACTCTAATTGGTCCACGTGTTTTGTGGCCCTCCCCCCACATGCCACATGTCACTGCCACGTGGATCATTTTAAAAAAATTTTGATGTGGACATCACAAATTTTCACATTAGATGCCACATGGCATGTGGGACTAACATAAAACGTGAATCAGGGACCCCTCCTTACCAACACCGGAGCTTTACCATCTTACTACACATACTCTTTGGTATAATAACATCCAAACTAATATTTAAAGACTAGTTTTACTGGGGTACCTAACGACTGACATGTGACACACTCTGATTGGTTCACGTTTTAAGTTGGTTCCACATGCCACATACATCTGACGTGGCAATTTATGGGGCCTATATCAATTTTTTTTAAAAAAATGCCATGTGTCATGTGGGAGCTCATAGAACACGTTGACCAATCAGGGTGTGCCACATGGCACTGACACATGGTGTTTAACTATCAGACTTAACGGAAGTTTGACCAAGGTTGTTCTTGAACGTTTTTAAAATGTTATGGTTCTTTTTGAACGCTCTGAAACATTATGGTCTGACCTGAATATTGGTCGAAACATTATGGTTAAATTTGACCCTTTTGCTTATAACTTTTTTCATATTGTTGAACAAATTAAGTCAAACTAGTCCTGGAATGAACATAACCATTAAAAAAAGCATTCATACCTTTACTCCTTTATGATGATGACATTCTTACTCAGAAGTTATCCTTCACATATACTGGGATCCAATGAGCACGTCTTTCGTATAATGACTTCAACCATCCATGATTATTTAAATTGAACTAATTAATCATATGCTTCCACTTGTCCTCAAATTCCCCATCATCAGTGCAACCAAACACTACGGACATGAAGCATGCTTTGAGGATTTTGTCGCACTTATGTGCACTAAATTTGTCAGGAAATTTCTTAATTATATGCCACAAATACAGCCGGTGTCTTGTGTTTAGAAAGACTATTCGTATAACATTTCTGATGTTGTTACACTCATCCTTAATTATTCCTTTTGGAACCTTTTTACCCATGCAATTCATCCATGTTGTAAAAAGCCGATAAAAATTATCTGTTATTTCATCTTTCAACAAGCCTCATCCAAGCAACATGGACTGTGAGTGATGATTGAATCCAACAAAAGGTACAAATGGCATATCATATTTGTTTACTAAATATGTTGTATCGAAAGTTACAACATCACCGAACTTTTCAAATGCATCACGATTTCTAGCGTTTGGCTAGAACACATTTTTTAAACAACCAACTTCATCACGGTCAATGCAGTAAAAGAACTGATGGTCTTTTTCCTTTAATGTCATGAACATTTTATAAAGAGATTCGGCATCGCCACCAACTATCCTTTTTTTTTCTAATGGTGTCGAACGGGTTTTGACAATCCTTCAAAAGACAAGACTTATTTGCATGACCCCCATAAGCTGCAATTATGGAGCGAATATTTATACATGGTCTGATACTACAACTGTCATTGAACTCAAGTCTTCTGGAGATATTAGTGGTAACCATACGATGATGAGACATAAATTTACTGTGACTTGGTTCAAGATTATGGTTATGTATATCTATCATTTTGGTAATCATCCAATGCCCCTTAACCACTAAACAACACAAACGTGCTCCACAACTAGATTTAGCTGAGCCTTTGGGTCTTAATATATTCATGTCTCTTGGCTTATGGTCATGACATCTATAACATATAAACCTCTGACTGGTGAAATCACCATTTATATCCTTATCTTCGCCACAAATTGCAACTGCAAATCCTTTTGATTTGGCATATTGTTTATACATTTCCAGTATAGATTTCCAACTCTAAAAAGTCATCCCCACTTCTAGTGATATATGAACTTCTCATTCTGTAATGTTAGGAGGCTCCTCATGTTCACTTGTGATGTGACAAAAACATACTTCACTTTGCACTTCTTCCATGTTGTAGCTGAAAAAAAATGAAAACAGGGCTTTGTTTTTACAAACAGTTACATTCTTATGGAAAACAAAATGGAGTTATATATGATGGTAAGTGATCATAAGTTTTAGTTGTCTGTATAGGCCAACGCATATTCACCATAATACAATAATTTTTGACAGAACAGACCTTGGAATTCAACATTAATATAACAAAAGCCAGAAAATATCCCATTTGGTAAACCATACAAGCATTTTCTCTATGCATATTCATGTATATACATACCTATGAGGATTGGTTATGGTTAGATGGACGTCCATACTATCCATTTAGGAGCCGAAAACATACTTCAGAAGGAGTAATTACGTAAGATGGGCCTCTCCTCAAATATGTGCATAAAAGAATAAACAACAATACGTAAGGAAGTAAGCAGGGCAATTAATAAACAATCTCCCTCCCAGCTACAATTTGAGGAGACCGTCGCAATGGTAACTTGAACATATAGGTCTCAACCTCTGATGAGAAGATACCAAACCCATCCATTCTTCTCAATCACTCACTCTAGAATGTTGGGTTAGCATATACGTCAAAGAACGTCTTATGGATTTTGGAGGTGTTTTCGTTATGCATCATAAATTTTAAGACATTATTTGTCTAATTCAGAAACTAGACATTGAGGATGTCAATATTTGTTTGGATTTGATGGTGATTGAGATGCATCAAAGTTGGTAGGAAGACCATCAACATACGACTACATGGACCATTGATTGTGATGCATTTTCTATTGGAACTTTGAGCCCCACGATTGAAATGATCTGTCCAAGTCAAAGGGGCTACTATATCTATGAACATGGACCTTGAAGAGTGACGGCGAACTCTGAAGCAATGGCATGGACTTATGAATGTCATACATACATGTTGTTTGTATGCTGTCGAGTTGTAGTGCTTAAGTGTCTAGCTATAATTCTTGATGCTAGGCCAACATCATAATCCTGCTTTCATAAGGCTACCCCATGTACGTGCGATGGATACATGTATTTGTAGATCTTAGTTCTTTGTAGTATAAAATTTTACTAAACTTTTGTGGCAAATAGTAAGACTAAAAAGTATCATTAATGTTTATTGAATATTACTTAGGTTGAATTGTTACATATCAAATGTCGTCCAGCACCTATAAAAGACATGTCAAATTGGAGCATCCAAAGCCCCCCATGACATTCAACAATGTCCAAACATGCAAATAATAACTAGTTGCAATTCACTAACTACTATAACAATTTTATGAATGGAAATTGCTTTCTTTTTTATTTCGTAGTCCAAACATGGTCATCAATTTTCAGTCAATAAGTCACGTCGAGTACACTATGTATACTATTTTTGTTGTTAAAAGGACATGGAGTCTGCAAAAAATCAATAGATCATTAATGGTGATGTGTCTAATACAACTGTTGCTCAACTAATGAGGTCCATAAGTTGTTCGTAGGATAGTGGATAGGTCTATACCAAATAGTAGTCTTTTAAAACTTGTCTCATGCAACATCAATGTCAAACGCATTAATTGTTTACTTTATTAAAAATTGTCATGTTGCATAAACTTGTTTCACACGTCCTCCTTTCTTGAACTTTAATGTCAAACCAGTGTATTAAATACCATACTGGTACCAGTATCGAATTTGTCTAAAAATGATACTGTACCGGTATCGATCAATACTGGTACCGTTTATGATAATTATTTAAAATTATAAATTAATTGCTAAATTTTATAAAATTTGTAAAATGGTCTATAAATGTATTATATTATGTAATTTTTAACTTAACTTTAAAAAAAATCAAAATACAAAATTTCTCTTTTTAATTTTTTTAATTTTTTTTATACCGGTTGATATGCGTCGTACTTGCTGATACTGACCGGTATTTACTTCTATAACGATATTAAATACTTTGTGTCAAAAACATTAATTGGAAACTGCTATGCTTCATAAACTTGTTTCACATTTCCTTCTTTCTTGAACTTCTAGGTAAGACATATTGTCAATTCATGATTTGTGGGAAAAACATCTTATAACTGCATTTCAATTTTTTTGTGGGATCAATTTGCACATGCTAGGCAACAACAAAAGAGCATTCTCCTCAAAGCTAACCTTTCTTGTCTTCTCCTACATTTCGTCTACCAGAGAGATTCCTACATGATTTGGTAGAAACTGTTACAATTAGTTGAAATCAACATGGAGAAGAGGCACATAAACTTCTCCCGGTGTCCATAGATTGTCTCTAGGTCACCCCTTTTCCACCGGCCTTTGTTCAAACCTTCAAGTTTCATTAACGGGATATTGGGTGTATCTTCTATTATCTATAAGTTGGTTAAAATTCAAACTTTTTCACAAGATATACATATTTAGAAAACCAAGTATTTTGATATGCTTATCGATGGATAGAAAGGGTTAGTTTGAAGCATAATTGGAAATGGAACTTGTCGTGCTGGCCAAAATGTCAAATGCACCATCATAATCACTGAACTGAAAATCATATTCTGCATTCACATTCAGACTCTCTCATGCATCTAAAGCATTACATTGAAACTTTATTTTGTGTGTTTTTTCGGGGTTAATCATGGAAGCATCATCATCAAATGAAAGGTCATTCAACTGACAAGTGCATAATGTAGTTTATTATTGTGGTTTAACTTCACCATTGAAGATTTCATGGTCGGACAATAATTTAGGCAGAAGATTTTACGGTTTGGTAATTATCTTGTGAGTGTTCTAAGTGTATATTTCAATTGAATAATATTGCAACTCCCTATTATTATGTAATGTTTTACTTAGTACTTTTCCAGGATAGAAAATGTGAATTTTTCCATTAGTACGATGAACCATTTCCCACGCTAGCATATGGAGTCATTAAGATGTTGAAGAGACAAAATGATAGGTTCAAAAAAGAGGTTGAAAAAATGATAGGTGCAGTGCACCCAGTCAACAATTATCATCAGATTCTCAAGTTGGAAGAGGAGATAAACTTAATGAAGAACAACAACAACATGCTTATGAAAAAATTCAAAGAACTGGAAACCAAGTTAATAGCTATTGTAGTTGGATTTTAGGTATTAATGATGGCTATATTTGTTAGTCATATCATGTATGGGTATTAAAACTTAGGATGGCAATTTTGTTGTCATTGTCTTTTGCAAAATTAGTAATCAAAATCGGGGAACGTTTTCTTATGCACCTACATTGCCTTATAGTCAATGCAACTTTTTATGAATGCCTAGTATAAACGACTACCATGTGAAGATAAATGTTATTATAAATATTTCATTTGCATTGAAATTTAAATTATAAGTATATGTTGTCCATTTATGGCTTGGAGAAGGACACAATCACGTAGAAGAACCTGGCATGTAGACTATGGTGTTAAGTACATTGTCCTTGTCAATCCTTTGATGTACAAATAGCCTTTGTTTTATTGTATTATTTTTCCACTACATTTTTTCATAGTCATTTCCATTTATAGACCATCAAAAATCCTTGCGTTTTCTCATCCATCGTGGACAAATTATAATTCCACGACACACAACATGAAAAGTTTTCAACTTCTTCCCATCTTCACCACCAGGTTCAAAACATCACTTTTGAATTACTTTTTAGTTATTTCACAACTTTTGTTCTACCATTTATTAATCCATAGTTCAGTTATTCTAAGATTCCCACATATTTAAAATAGAACTAATATCTGTTTCAATCTTAATCCCATACTTCACCACTGTTATATAAAACCCGACAAATCCTTAAGGAACGTATAAAAAATTTCTGTTACTATTGGAACATTACATGACTTTACTTCCTGTTTACTTATATTGACCAAGGCCACTGCACTCTATTTTTCATACTCGTTACTCATCTTATCTAAAATGACATCAAAATCATACATCTCTATATCAATTCAAAACTCAATTGTGAGATATAGATTTTCAAGTTCACTATTAATTTAAGGCCAGCACCTATCAAGACGTTAGGACAAGAATTCATTGGCAACTAATTATACCAGAATTTAATACTTTTATAATTATAAAAATTAAAAAATCTTTCAAGTCAAACTCATAGAAAATAAAGTAGTTTAAAAGTATCTACATTACATCTATATAGGAGGAAAAACTATTATATGTAATGGTCTAAACCAGTACTAATAAGGCATTATATTTTCTACTACACAATACTTACCAAAGAAAAAATATGTCATAAACTATTTCAAATAATCATATTAAATGAAAAATGCAAAATATATTGGTGGCAAAACTAACATATATAATACCATGTGCTTACTCAATGTATGGACTCGAAAAACGAAATTGAGCCTAAAGAATATGCCTCGAGTAATGGAATGGTACTTCATTTTACCTCTTGATAATTTGTTTCGATAATATATTGATTTCGCCAAATCTAATAACAACTAATACACCTTAACTTGTTAAGTTTAGGTTAGGTTCGAATAATTTATCATAATTAGTATGGTTTGGAAAAATTAATGAATCTTAACATTCTAAGCTTGATTAAACTTCATTTGGTTTGTTCATTTTAAGATAAATAAGGTCTGAGTTAATTTTTTATTTTCCTTAGCCAACCATATTTACCGCCATATATCACATTATAACACCTAAACAACATGCCCAAATTTTAACAGCTGATAAATATTCAAACTCAATGGTTAATTAGTCCAAAATGTGGCTCCATAACAGTTAGAGAGCATTCAATACAAGAAAAACAAAGATATAAGTATATTTATCATAAGTTATAAGGAATTCTTTTAACTTTCTACAAAATCTTGAATAATCTTAATTTGATATTCTTATCAATATTGTTTACTATGAAAACAAAATGAATCCACAAGATTTTTTTCATCAAATTCTCTTATTTCAATTTAATATTATTTCATGATCTTATAAAATACAAATATTTTTTTTTCTGAGAGTTAAAATTCAAATATTTCTTTTAACTATATCATAACTTTTATTATTAATTTTAAAGTAATAATATTATTAAAAGTTTCTTTTCTAATATACAAAATAATGTTCAATTTAAGAAATATATTGGACTATACACCTCTTTATCGCACTCTCTTATTTAGGCTTAGTTTAATTATATATTATACCATCTTAAAAATTATACAATCTTAGTAACTCAATCAACTTCCCAAATTACACCAGTTCAATTAGAACTTCCTAACTCAAATACATTTTTTTTGTCATTTAACATATGAATGACAACGATAAATTTAGTATTTCATAAATTATAGAAAATTAGTTATTTATTACAATTTAATTAAAAATGTGGGAAGAGCTAATTCCCATACTTGAACAACTTGATTCAAAGTCATTAACAAATTATTGCAATTAATAAATTAGAAGTTTGAACACCAATTATTTAATTAAGAATGCAAGGTTTTTATAAGGACCCTGATCTCTAATAAAAATGAAAATTAGCATGGAATGTCTTAGGATTAAGGATCATGTTCAATTCAATCGGACATGAACAACTATTAAGTTCCCCTTGAGTTATCAGTAACATAGATATTTATCTATTCCTTTCTTTCTTCTTCTCCTTTTTTTTGGTGTAAATTTTGATTTTCCTCGTAATTGAACTTTAATAGATTAAAGGTGATCAATTTTTCATTTCACTAAACCATAACATTCAATGATATTTTCAAACAATTTTTTATACTATTAGCAATGTAGAGATAGTACTAGCTGTAGTTACTTGAGTTTAATACTTTAACACTTAAGACAAATCAGATTGACTTTTTGTAAGTCCCTTCCACGAAATTACTGGTCCAATAATTGCTAAATCTCATAGAATAACCATGGTCTCACTTACTTTTTTATCATTGATTTTGTTGAAGTTGACCAACCTCAATTTACTAATATCGTTGTCATTAGTTTTACAATATTGATGAAGAATTATACGACCACCTCTATAATTTATGACAGCATTTTATTATGCTATTTCACTACTCTCTCACTATGGTTTTAGGAGAAAATGTATATAAACTTTACAAATTTCTTTATAAAAGAATTAAGTTTTTATAACAAGACTATGGTAATTTTGGTTTTGGTTTTGGTTCCTAAGAGAGCAAAAATAAATAAATAAATATATATATATATATATGTACAAATTTGTGAATATATGGCTAAATTATCCAAAAATAAAATTTCCACAAACATTTCCAATTCAACGCCTTTAATTCAAGCCACTATAAACATAAAATCAACTATAAATGCAATAATATACTTTTAATCGTTATTCTATTTGCATTTATAGTATCTTGTATTTACTTTAACATACCAAGCTTTGCACAAAAATATGTCAAGAGTTCGAATGACGTGATTGCTCTATAGTGTGGACGGAAAAACTTGTCCTGTCCAATACCATGTCTTAAATCATTGGAAATGTAGTTGCATATGTTGGACTATCTCAAGATCACACATGCACCTACTTCTCCAGCAATATAAGACATGGTATAGACATGCCAAGTTTTTCCATTCAAATTATAGACCAATCATGTCATTCAACCTTTTGACATATTTCTTGCAAAGCTTTGTAATATAGACTAAATACAAGATATTGTACTTGCAAAAAGGATAAATATCATGTCAGTAATTTGTTCATTCCAAGTGACGATCATAGATGACTGTTACACAAATATATAAGTTCAGGACATATCTCTTATCATAAACTACGCCTCCCCATATAGCATAAAAACTCACACAGTTTTCAATTTCACACTTTGCCCCAGATTAGGCCTCTTTCTTGCATCTTGATCAACATAAAGGAGAGCAACTAGCATTATAAGTTTTAGAGCTTTTGAGGCTTACCTTCAACCAATTATTCTGATATTCAATTACCAACGATACCTTTATTAGCATCCACCACATTAACCTGAAATTATTATTCCACTCTCCAGGTGTTCACATTGGTAACAAACTAGATTGAAAGATAGACGAAAGACACAAAACCAACCTCTCCTTTAGGTGGACTATAACCAATAGAGCTTCTTTGATTTATTATCTCCATGATATGAATGCCCAAACTATAAACATTACTATTTTTGTCCAGCTCCCCTGTACGACCATATTCTCCTCCAACATATCAGCAGTATCCAAGAACATTTTCAATGATTGTATACAATGTGGAGGCCTCACGAGCATCATGGTCCAGCCACATATGGGTACACATAACTAAAATGATACGAGTTTCTTCAGGAAAATACCAAAAATCATATTATAGCATTCTAATTTGTGAAAGAAAAATGGATGGTAAATTATTTATTAATTTTACATGTACCTACAATCATAAACATTATTTAGCAAATGGGTGAACATGACCACAAAATTAACAAAATTAATAAAGAGCACAAAATTTTCATAAATACAAACTTGCCATCTCGACCAGATGTCACTGCTTCATTGTTTCGTCAGATTTGGGCAGCTGATTACCTGGTATATAGCATCTTAAACGACATGAAAAATCAAAGAACCAACTAATAAAACAAACCATAATCATCCAACAACATTACGGTATCAAAGTTAGATTAAAATATCTATACAAACATCAAAGAGCATAAAGTACATAATTTAATTACATTAACAACATAGGCGTTTATGTCCTTGTTGTGACGATATACAAATACAACTCTATTAGTGCAAAGCGAAAAGCCATCATTTTAGTTTATGTCCTTAGTAATTTATGTACATTATTTATTTATTTAATAAAAGTACTTAAATATAATTAATGTTGAAGATAAATTTTATAAAATAATTATGATGTAACTTAAATTATAATGAGATTATTTTCATGAGATTCAAGTTGATAAATTGTTTATAATTTAGTTATATAAAAAAGGAATATTAATAAAAAGATAAAATTATTACATATTATATTATTTTTTAAGAAAAAAGTAATTAATATTATAAATTAAAGTATGAATATGTTTAAATAAACATGTGAGTTTTTATTAAAAAATAAATTCACTAAATTGGTCCAATATTAATTATACTTTGATACTAAAGTATGTCAAATGGAAAATACTGTGCTATGATGATTTTTATAACCTATTCTATCTATAATAATTAAATCAATATTATTTGAAATAGTATGAATTATATAAAAATAGTTGAATAAGTAAATAAAAGATTAATCACTTTAAAATAATTACAAGTATTATACTATTCTCAATTAGAGATTATTTAAGAATTTTCTAATTAGCGTAAATAGATTTTTGAAAAAAATTATTTTCAAATATCAATAACAAACTAATTACTAATTTGTAAGAAAAAATAATTGAATTTTAATAGGATAGACACTAATTTTATATCTTATGTTTGATTGAAATATTGAATTGCAAAAAGGAAAATTACATAGTATAACCATGTAGAAATAAATTAAGATAAATTCCTATTACATTCTTAATATTTGAATGCTCGTGATATATTATTAAATTAATTAAAATTTATAATTATTATCAATATATTAATAACCTAATATTTCATATAACTAAAAAATAATATAAAATTTTAATTAAGTCAAATTTAATTGTAAAATCTAAGAAACCCAATGATTAAATATAAAATATTTAAATTTATTACATTGGACTTTAGTTATATTTTGGAGTTTAATTTTAATTAGAATTCGTAATCCTTATTCTTTATCCATAAAAAAGCGAAAGACAATAAAGAACTTAATTCTCCTTGTCTAATCCTCTCTAAAATTTAGAATTCTATTTCCTTTTCTTGTGGATACCATATAAAATAGATTGCTAAACAGCTTCTTTATCAAGGAAGAAAAAGCTTTTCTATTAAAGTAATATTTAGAGAAATTATAAAATCTATTTTGTTGCGACCGATGTATGATCTATTTTCCACCGGTTATGTCAAACCTCCTTCAAACGTCTAACTTGATTAGTTGCTTGGCTTTTATTGATTTGGTAAGCTTTTAAGGATGTTCAAAGGTGTCAGAGTTGCATCTTTTCAACATATTTCTTCTTTTTTTTTTCTAGGAATTTCATGTATGTTATTCTGATTCTAGCAAGTCCAGCGTCTGCCTGGATAATTACCATGAACTGTGTGATTCTGTTTCTGGAATTAGAAATCGTATGCTAAGGAGATTATGGCTTTAATATTATCTATTTTAATTAATAAATAGTATATTAATTAAATAAATATTATTCATTTCATCTAGAGATGTTTCCAGCGTCTGCCCAAAGCCGATGGCACTTACACCAGCAGCCAATAATGTCGTCGGTGAAGCCTCTATCGCCAAAAGGCGATGAGACCAGTGGAGGGCGATGGCAAAATGCCCAGTTCTCAGACAACACGACTCAGGAGAGGGAGAAGAAACGACCGACAACAAAGGAGACTCTTAATGGAACAAAAATCAGTTGTCGTGGAAGCGATGCAATCCAACCAACCTTGCGGGAACGCGAGAAATCAGAATCCCGACAAGAAGAGAAAATGGAGGAGAGAATGGGCAGGCATAAATCCCGAATTTGGGAGTGAATAGAGGCGTGCCACGAGGTAGAGACGTGTGAGACGCTTGCAATACATGCACCGAATAGGCCTGCCTTGTTTTTAAGCCTTAAATTATGATTAAATTAATTTTTTTAATTAAATCAAGTTTATATTAAGGTAATTTCCTAATGAGACTAACAAATTGTTTTAGAAAGGGTTTAAATTTTATTATGAATGCTCATAGAATTTAATTTATTTTTTCAAGACTTGAATTATTAAATTAAATCAGTTATTAAATCATAATTAAAATCAAGTCAAGTTCTGCAAAATTATGTTTTGAAATTATATTATATTAGATATAATTTTTATAATAAAATTATATTAATTTTTAAGGGACTTTAAATTTAAAAGTTTAAAATCCCTCGTAAATATTAATCATACATCAAGAACTTGAATGTTATCTTCTATTATTTTAGATTAAAACTTACTAAGCAAACTAAAGGTCTAATAATCGAAATATATTTTACCTTAAATTCATGTGTCCTACTCAATTGAACTTATGTAATTCGGAATAGAAAACTTATAA
>JAOXYD010239803.1:0-17207 GCA_028565735.1 Pinacopodium congolense | reverse complement strand
TTATTGCATTAAATTTGATATTTGCATTAACATTTCATATTAGGTTGAATATTGGTTTAGTGATTGCATTTAGTTTTTCAATTGAATTAAGTTGATAGTTTTGAGTTTGTAAAAAGTTTTTAATAACCAATTCACCCCCCCTCTTAGGTGCCATAGGACTTACATTTAATATCCAATTCACCCCCCTCTTGGGTGCCATAGGACTTACAGATTTTTTTAGTTGATAATAATTTGATTTATATATGATTTTATATGGCTTAAAAAGATTTTTGTATTCAGTTCCAATTTAATCTAAATAAAATAGTTTAAAGCTTAATCATATTTAAAATTTTAGCCAAAATAATATAAGGTATTTATAAAATTGGTTATATAGATTTTTTAACAACATTTATAACTTTATAAAGAATATGAGAAAAAACTTTTATAAGAAAAAAGTGAAAAAGAAAATTTTATTTAAATTTAATATAAGCCATTAATATTATTCCGAATTGAACTAAAAATTTTAAATCTAATCGAAGTAATTTTTAATATAAAATCAATGATTTAAATCATGTCTAAATAAATTTAAATTTAAGATTCAAATATTTAATTCAAATAAGTTTCAATCTATTTTTTAAAGATTCAATTAGAATTGACTACTTAAACCAAACTATTATCAACATAAAAAAACTTATTAGCTTAAAGTAATTATTACTGTATTATTTACATGATAAATATATTTGTGTTACTCTTATATATATATATATGAAATATCATGAATATTTAATTAGTAAAAATAATTTAGTTTTATAATTTATTGATTTCTTTAAAATTTTAATTTAAAATTTTTAATACTTTATTAAAAGGATAAAACATTTACAACATATATTTTTAATTATATTTTAATTATCAAAATAATTTAATAGTTGGATTTAAAATCATTTAGGTCCTTGTAATTTGATAAAATATAAATTAGATTCCTAGAGTTTCGTAAACTATTAAATAGGTCCCTAAGATTTCAAATTAGTTTCACTCATTAATTCATACTACGTGAACATATCGTCAGTCCACGTGGACATAGCTCGAGTCTATGTAGGATAAAATTAATAGAGTACTAATGGATAAAAATAATTTAAAACTTTAGGAACTTATTTAAAAGTTTTAAAACTATAGTAACCTAATCAATAATTTATCAAACTATGAGTGCTAGATGATTTTAACCCTAATTTTGAATATTCAAGATATCATCACTATGCTTCTTAATGATGAGGGTTATATCTACATTGCCCTTAGAAAAATCATTTTACAATAAGAATGTACTCAACCTCTCATATTAAGCTATAGGATCTTGTTTCAAATCATATAAGGCTTTTGAAAGTTTGTAAACATGATTAGCTACCTTATGGTTTTCAAAATTGGGAGGTCGATCTATATAAACTTCTTTTTGAATGAAACCATTAAGAAATGTACTCTTTACATCCATTTGAAAAAGATTAAAACCCATATAGGATGCAAATGCCTATAACAGCCTAAATACCTCCATTATATTCCTCTTTTTGGTTATAACACAACCATTAATCTAGTCTTATTTCTCACAAGGTTGTCTAATTTATCACACTTATTTTTGAACACCCATTTAGTACCTATAATTTGATGATTAGCATATCTATATACTAATAGCTAAATTGTTTTTATCTTGAATTAGTTTAACTCCTCATTCATGGCTAAAATTTAACTTCTATCATTAAGAACTTCTTTATGGTCTTAGGTTCTATATGGGAAATAAAGACAATATAGGATAAATCTCTAAAAAATGATCTAGTAATTCTACCTCTTTGCACATAACCTATGAATTGGTTTAAATGATGGTCTTTCTTATATCTCTAATTTCTAGGTAATCTCTCATCCTTCTCATCACCCTCACTTAGTTTAACAATAGGTTCGCTAAGTGCATATGTGATGTTTAGGTTATCCTCTTTTTGTTCTTTTAAACCTAGTTTCTCCAAATCCTTTGATAAACCTTTATCAACATCTTTAGCAATCTTTTTCAAATCAAAGAGGTTTTGATCATAAAATATAACATGCATAGACTCTTTAATCATCAAAATCTTCTCGTTAAATATTCTATATAATCTACTAGTCAATGAAGAGCCTATAAAAATCCCTTCATCCATTTTAATATCAAACTTATCTATATTATCCCTAGTATCAAAATAAACCACTTACTCCTAAAAACCTTGAAATAACTAAATTTTGGCTTTTTTTCCATGTCAAAGTTCATAAGGGGTCCCATTTATAGTTGGTGTTATATCGACTCTATTGGATATATGACACACATAAGTTACGACTTCCACTAAAAAATATTTAGGAAGGTTATATTCAATCAGCATATTTCTAGTAATTTCTGACAAAGTTCTATTTTTGCCTCTTAACAACACCTTTTTGAATAGGTCCTAATTGCAAAGAAATTATAGAAAAATCTATTCTTATAATAATAAGATGTAAATAAATTATTTTTAAATTCCATACCATGATTACTTTTAATAGATGAAATCACATAACCTTTCTTAATTTGAGTTCTCTTAACAAACTTTAAACAAATCTAAAATATTCATCCTTACTAGCAAGAAAAATTACCTAAGTAAACTTACTAATATCATCAACAATAACAAAAATGCATAATTTTTCACCTAACATAGCAAGTCTAGATGGACTAAATAAATTTATATGTAAAGCTCTAAAGGTCTAGATCTTGTTATCGATTTCTTCTTCTTAAATGAGCTTTTGGTTTACTTCTCCATTTACCAAGTATCACATATCTTGTCCTTCTTAAATTGTATCTTTTGTAGTCCATTCATTAGTTACGTATTGCTTATGTTGGATAAGAGCTCCATGTTTACAGTTTCTAAGCTCTTTTGCCACATCTAAATATCTTCACTTGTAGATACAAAACACTTAACATCATGGTTAGAGAATTCATTTAAATCAATAGTATAAATGTTTCCATCTCTTTTACCAATAGACATAATGTTATTATCAATATTCTATAAATAACTCATAATTTTCCTTAAAAACTGACTTTGAAATCTTTTTCATATTATTAACTAACACTTAATAAATTGTGTTTTAAGCCATCAACCAAAAGTATATTGTCAATCATAGCATTATTCTTACTAGCTTTCCCCATGCCAATAATTTTACCCTTTGTATTGTCTCCAAACATCACATAGCCACCATCCTTGCTCTTTAAAGATATGAAATTTGAATTATCCCCCATAATGTGTCTAGAGCACCCATTATCTGCATACCATATGCTACTTTTGAAAACTTAAAAATAAAAAAAAAATTATTTCACTTTAGGTACCCACATTAACTTAGGTTGTTAGGGATTATAAACCTTTTTACGTCCTATACCTAGTGGTGAACTATAAAACTAAGTTTGCTTATCAAAAACAAATTTCTTTATAAGCCTAAAACATCCATAATAATGGCCAATCAAAGGAACATCATAAAAATGAAAATATAACTTCTTGTTGTTCTTAAATACAAATTTACTTTTTTTTATCTCTAAATGTTATTCTTTAATGAAATTTAGCCCTAGGATATGGATGAAAAATGTTTTTAGATTTTTGCATATGCATATAGAGAGCATGTGAATGTGTTAGCCTAAATTGTCTAACACGTGACTCATATGCATTGTTTTAAGATTATATATTTCTAAAGAAAATGTACTTATTTTTAGGTACATACACTTTTTTCCTAGATTTTGGATTAGATGCATACATAAACACATGATGATCTTCCTAGGTTTTGGTCTAAGTGTAGATGCAACATTATTAAATGATGGCTTAGCAATATGTTCTTCATTAAGATTCTTTCCCTTCTCAAAATTGGTTTTGGCATTAGTAGTTACACTCCCTTAAGTGAACCTTAACCCATACCTATCATTAAAAGCCTTTGGACTCCAAACATGATTTTTAATTTCTCCTTACCCTTTATGGATTTTTCTAAGGATTCCTTTACACAATTTATTTCCTTTAAGGATTAATTTTCATCCATCAATTTCTTTTGTCACCAACATTAGCAACCACATTCTTTGATTCTAAATCATGTAATTCTTTCTTTAACCTATCATTTTCTATCATACATTCATCCAACAATTTCATACTATCTTTGCATTTGAAAGATATTTTCTTCCTCTTCAAGGTTATGGTTTTTAAACATTACACTAATTCAACATATGTCCATTCATTATCTGCATCATCATTATCATCATCATAAGAGTGAGAGCTAAAACGTACCTTATCTTCCAAAGCCATAAAGCATATATTGGGAAATTCTCCATCTAATTCTTCATTTTCAAAGCCACTTGAACTATCCCATGCCATTGCCTTTAATGCTTTCTTCTTCTTCTTCTTCTTCTTCTTCTTCTTCTTTTTCTTCTTCTTCTTCGTCTTCTTCTTCTTCTTCTTCTTCTTCTTCTTCTTTTTCTTATTCCTCCTATACTTCTTCTCCTTCCTTTCTTCCTTGCTACTATTATCATCCTTCTCATTTCTCTTGAGAATTGTACATTGATCTCTTATATGCCTTGGTTTTCTACATTCAAAACACATAATGTTATTAGGTTTTCTTTTAAATTTATTCTTATTAGTAGGTTTTCTTTTAAATTTATTCTTACCCTTTTTTTGTTGAGAACCCTTGTTTAATAACTTCTTAAACTTCCTTGTAAGAAGAGCAATATCATCACCTTCAATTCAATTTAAGGTGTTTCCTCATCACCTGATGCCTCCTTTATTGCCTTAAATACCATATTCTTCTTTTGGGGCACCATCTCCTCTTCCCTAGTTTCTTTGAGCCACATTTCATATGTGAAGAGTGACCT
This sequence comes from Pinacopodium congolense, assembly GCA_028565735.1. NCBI lineage: Eukaryota > Viridiplantae > Streptophyta > Magnoliopsida > Malpighiales > Erythroxylaceae > Pinacopodium > Pinacopodium congolense. Next base: position 12,346 of record JAOXYD010239803.1, on the reverse strand, counting down.
AATTAGCTCCTCTAAAGGCAAGGTATTTAAATCCTTTGCTTTTTGAATGGCAATCACCTTTGTATTCCATATCTTTGGTAAGAACCTAAGAATTTTTCTTATAAGTTCAACATTTTTATATGATCGTTCTAGACCATTTAATTCATTGATAATGTCAATAAACCTACTCTACATACTTGAAATACTTTCATCATGAAGCATATGAAATAATTTGTATTGGTGTGTGAAATAATTCACTTAGTTAGTTCTCTTATGTGTAACTTCAAGTATTTTCCAAATTTCACATGCCATCTCACATATTGATACCCTATTAAATTCATTTATACCAAGAGTATCAAATAAAATATGGATAGCGCTATTGTTCAAAAAGGTCAACCTCTTATCCTCACTACTCTAGTCTTCCTTAACCTTAGATACCTTTTTATCACAACTACTTTAGTGAGAATGTATGGTTCATTTCTAACTATATCCCACAATTCTATGTTTTTAGCCATTAAAAAAATTCATTAATTCTATGTTTTCAATCATAAAAAATTTCATTCTTATTTTTCATTAGAGATAATCATTCTCATAAAAAAATGATGCCCTAATAATAGTTTTACTTCTTGACTAATAGAAGCTATTAAATGTTTCATCCTAGTTCTTTGCTCATAATTTTCGTTAAAAATTTCTATGTATGATGTAAGACTAGTTCTGATGCTATTTATAAGTCCTAAAGTCACCCAAGAGAGGAGGGGGTGAATTTGATGTTCTAAAAACATTTCTATACTCGTAACCTAAACAAATTTTTCCTATATGTAATTTTCAAACCATAATTCAATTTATATGTTATGCAAATACTTATTTCAAATGTTCATAAGATAAATATAAGGCAATAACACAACAAATTTTAATCTAAAGGATAAAGTAAGGAGGAAAGGAAAGGATTTAGTAATAATCCTAATTATATCCACTCTCCAATAATTGTGTTGGACATTTCACTATAACTTAAAAGCAAGATACAAATCTTCTTTTGAAGAGTAACCTTTTACAATCCTAACCTTATTTTTAGAATGTGAAGATAAACTTTATAAAAATATTTTTTTAAGGTAAAGAATAGCTTTTATAATGAATCCCAACCCACAAACTCACAAAACATCTTTTACAAGAACACATACACCTCAATGATGTTTTGCTTGAAAATTTAATATTTAAGGACTTAAAAGCTTAACAAGATAAAAATTATGAATGATATATTTCTTAAAAGCTTTAAGAATGATTTTTTTTGGATTGAAAATGAGATATTTGCTTAATAAACCAAAATTTCTAATAACAACTCAAAAACAAAACAAATGAAAGCTTGATCAATTTAATAACTTAAAAATTTATAAATATTCATAAAGATTCTTTAACATCCCTTAGCAATCTCATCTCTAGAGTTAATAATCTCAAAAAGTTATTAGACCTAATTATTAGTCTTTATAAATAAAGAAATGACTTTGTTTTCAAAGGTCTACAATTAGTTATTACTTTGTTAGTGACTACAATGACAATTTCTTTGAACATCAATGGCATCGTCATTACCTGCCATGAATCTTCTAGATTGATAATATGAATACAATGGTTCCATTGAGACAACCATTATATAATGACATTTAACATTACAAAGCGTCGTTATACATTGTATATAATCATTATAGGGTACTTTTGTACTAAAAAATTATAAATTTTGACTTAAAATTTTTCAAAACACTTAGAGACAGTTTCTTAACACCAAATACAACTTCAACCGGAATTCAAATGATAACCAAGATGATCTTGGATACCAAAACATTTTAATTTAGCTTAAAAACAAATTATGTCTTGGTTAATGACAATCCAAGCTCATTTTGAAAGTTCTCTTTTCAAAACCAATTATAAATCATTTTCAACCATTTCAAAAACTTTTTTTATACTTTAAAAAATTCACAGATTTCAAAAACATTTTAAAGATTCTTTGAATCCTAAAAAATCTCAATTAACTCAAATTCAACAATTGCCTTAACTAATGAAAAATCCATGCATTTTTTAAAACATATGTAAATCCATTTTGAGCCGTATGGAAATTAAACCTTCAAATAAAACTTATAACTAAGTTCATAACTACCTAACTAAAGTTCATGAAGCTCCAAATTCTTATTCTTGTATTTTCTCAATTTTAGTATTCAAGTTTATTGAACTAAGAGAGGTTTCAATCTTAGTTTTGATGAATTATTACTAATGATTTGAGTTTGCACTAATAAATTTAAAGATAGGTTTATTTCAAGATGATTCCATGTGGAAAGCTTAAAGTTAAAGGAAGAACAAGAGATATGGAAGTTACAAGACCTTAGTTAGGGTGTCTTGCATACAATTGTAAGTTTCACTTATTATCCAATTGACCCAGGGACTCAACTTTAATCATGCATTGTATGTAGCTTCACATTAAGTTGTATAAAATTTCATATCATAGTTAATTCACTATTTTGAAGTTGTTAAATCACGTTGATTTATTTTTTTTAGTCTCAAATTATGTTTTAAAACTTGTTTAAAGTCCTATTCTATATTAGGGGTAATGTTTGGAATGGTTTGGAATTAACTTGAGTTATAGGTTTGCATTTTTGGAGTAAAGTGGCAGTTTGCAGAGAGTATAACGATGCCATTTAACTCTCATCACCTGCTATTTGGATCTATGTCCAACGACTCTTTTTTTTTCCTTTTTTGGATTAAAATAGTTTTAAACCTTAATATGGCTAGAGTTAACTCTAAAAAGCTGCAGAACCATCTCTAATACACTTCTAAGCCTCTTTACACTCAAAAGACATGATTTTAAGCTCCAAATCACAATTAAAAGATCAATCTTCTACAACTCCTCCAAGCTATCTCTCTACATCACTCAACATCACTATTTTGGTTTACTCTTATCCATATCTACTTTAATCTATTTATTTATGCGTGAAATTTTTGTTTTAGGTTAGAACCAGTGTTTAAGATTTTTATTGATGATAGTTTTTACTTTTAGGGTGATTGTTTTGATAGATTAGAGCTTGAACCATCAAATACATCAAAACCGTTTTCTGTTTGTTCTAGTTTGTTTTTAATATTGTGTCTAGATATCTTAAGTTGTTTCTAAAATTCTGAAATCATTTTTTTCTATTTACTTAAGGTTCCTAAAGATTTTTTAATTTTTGTTTTGATTTTTTGGAAGAATATTTCATAGGTTTTGAGTTTGTTCTTCTCAGATATACTGAAATTGTCCAGATTTTTCTATTTCTAATTTGAACGTAGTTCTTGATTATTGAATCTATTCCTAAATCATGAAATAATTATTTTATGTTCACTTAGGTTTCCTAGAGTGTGTTAATATTTTTCTCGAATTTTTGGAAGTTCTATTAAATTTTTTTTCTAGGTACACCTAAACTATTTTTATTTTTCTGTTCATGTGTTAACTTTTTCTTTTGATTATCTAAATTAGTTTTTGGTCTGCAAACTTGCTATGATTAGTTTTTTTATGATCTCAAGATTATCCTAGTACTTTTACTTTGATTTTTAAACACTTATATCTTCTATTTAGGGTCCACGTTTGAAGACCGCTTTAAATTGTTCAGATTTAGTGCACTTGCTTTCATTCATATATTTGAGCATCTAAAATTGAATTTTTTGTTTCCAAATCATTTTTTTGTTTGTTTAAGTCTCAGGAGCATTATTGACTATTTAACTGAATTTTTATAGGCTATTTTATTGTTTTGAAGTACTTGTTTTCATATCTATCAAATCTGTCTAGGTCTGGTTTATGTGAATTTTTATATTGTAATTTGTCCATCATTCACGTTTTTAGTGCGTCAAATCTATCATACTAATTTTTTTTAAACCTTCATTAATGTCATTGATCATTCATATCATTTATAAAAGCATTGGAGCCCTTAATTTGATTGTGTTTTAAGCGAAACACATCCATAAGTGTTCTTAGTTACTTAAAAATGGGGTTATTTGCCGGGTTGGTTATGCGAGTCAAGGTTCCTCTTTACCATATAAAAATTGGTTATGATATTTCTCTTTACCTTAAACAAAGAAGATTATGTTTTTTCAAGGATCTTCTTTACCTTAAAAGATTTAGGATGTAAAGACTCTTCTTTGCCTAGAAAATGATTTTGCTTATAAGGGTTACTTTTCACTCTAGAAGAAGATTATATTTATTTTTTATTTGAGTTATTAGTAAAGAAAAATATCCAATAAGTAGTTGGAGAGGAGACGTAGTCTATCTTTTGGGGTAGGTGAACTTCTTTAACAAACCTTATTTCTCTCTCTTCTATTCTCGCTTTACATATTACTTTTTGTGTGTTATTAATTTGGCATTCACTTTTGCATATCCATTGAATTGAATTGGCTTAGGTGATAAGTTTAATTTGTTAAGAAAGTTTTTTATGACTCAATTCACCCCCCTCTTGAGTGCCTTTAGGGCTTACAAAGTTTAAATCTTCCACTTTATTTCCAAATGTATCTCTCTTTCAAAGTTTATACCATAAAGTAAATCGTTAGTAAAAATCATATTTTGTTATTGTCAAAACTAAAATTACAACCTCACTTGATTCGACAGGAATGAAATGGGTATATGATCAGATTGGTGGTATAATGTTCACATCCACAAAAACATCCTAGTAAGTTAGCAAGAGGGATTGAATGACAAAAGGAGTCATATTACTTGAAAGTATAACCATCTTAGAGTAGGATTGGAGCAAGATTTCTGAGTTAGCTTTTGAGGAAGCACCTTGCTTTTGATAGCTCTTTCCATCTAAGTAGAAAATCATAAAAATCTATTTCCAATTAGCTTAAACAATGTTAAGTGAAAATAACCCTTTAATTCTCAATACAACATCTGCTCCTCCAATTAAGAACAGGAAATAACTTTAAGTAATCTTTAATATAGAAAATTGTGTAAAAACATTACGACAAACTTGATTGCAATTGTTATTTTTCTCATTCCCAAACTATATGTTGAAAGTTGGAAGAGCATCCATAGTTGGATACAATTCCTTCACAAGTGAAGTTGAAAAAAAATTATGAGCATTGCCAATCAAGATCAATACTTGCTTATTCTCAACGTGCCTTTAAACTCCATTGTTGCTTCTAAAGTTTCTCTATGAATGGCGTGGAAAGAGATAATCTTAAGAGTTGTCCTTATTTTACTCACCTTCAAGACTAATCTACTCTCCATCCTCAACTAATTCACTATAGTTAGTGAGTTTTAGCAGTGAAAACCTCACCTTGCATTATAGCCCAATGTGAACTTTTGGTTACAATGAAAACACAGCACTTTGTCACACCTTAGTTATCATTCAACCTACTAATTCCAATTTTACATTGTTGGAGCTGTGTATAAAGGTGACGATGTTGGGTTACATGAAAGGAAAAGTAGTTGGTCGTGGCCCTTAAGTGAAGGAGGAGGTCATATTGAATTTGCTGAAATAAGTAGAGTTAGACCATTTTGGCCTATGGGTTAATCCTAATTTTTCTTCAAATTTAAGGGCTAGACTTATAATCTTATATACAAGACTGGGGTTATAAATTTTCACATATGTCTAAGGCCACCAAGGAAACACCTAAGTTATCGTGTTTAGGTCAATCATGAACAGGAGCAACACGTCTGGCAAATTGTTGTTATATTCTTGAACAATCTCGGTTTATTTCAAAACTATTTAGATTTTGGAACTCTATTAGCCTATAGTGTTCTTGCAATATCTTCACTAGCGTATCCAAGTATAAAATTCCTTTTTCACCAGTGATCTAAACAAATAGACCAAGAGCATCACCTTACAAATACATGGATATGACTTCACCCTTGATATCATTCGAATTTTGATAATAGTAAAAATATTTTTTCACTTTAAAATCCAACCATAAAGGTCACCTCATTTGAACATGGGAAATTCCATCTATGCATAAAGTTTGTCTTTTTTCTCACAGACCAAGAAGAACCTCCTTGGCTTTGCCCTTGTTGGAACAATCTAAGTTGGAGTCAGCTTAATGAGTATCACTAGCTTGGAATTTGAGGGTAGCCATCTTGGTAGTTAAAAGTGTATGTATTATAATTATTGGGCCATAACATTAGGGTTTGGATTAGGTGAGAAAGTAGTAGGAGGATTTGGTGGGGGTATTAGTAGGGAGATTTGATGGTTCATTATAAGAAGTAGAGCCTTAGGTGGACACCATGTTGGGTCATAAATAAGCTTTGATACCAAATGATAAGTTAGCAAAATTGTAGGGAACAAAGGGATCAAATAACTGGAATTATTGAAGGAAATATGTCGATATCTCTACATAATAACTTCAATAAAAGGAAAATGTTCATATGGAGAGGACTAGGCTTCAAATACCATTGGCTTCTTAATTCAAATCCCACCTTAAAAATAGTCTTAAGTCTATAATTTATAGCTACTACAACATAATAGAAAAATAACTAATTGCTAATAGAAAGGACTTTACTATCTACTAGTTAGCAATGACTAACAATTAAATTGGAACAAATGAATGTTTAGATGGCATGTAGTGATCCACTTCCCTCATTGATCTTAGCATGGCTTCGAATTCGTTATTATGTGTCTTCTTTCTTTTAAAATATGTGTGAAGTGGCAAATTCTTATATGTCTCCCGTATAAGAAGTTTTGGATGAGTTATATATAAGATTAAATGGTTGTAAAATATTTATTTAAAAGTTTACTAAATCAGAATGTACAAAGATGATATACAGAAAACAACATTCAAGACTTATAAAATGCACTATTAATTTTTTTAATTTCATTTGGTTTAACTAATGTCCTTAATAGGTCTGTCACGGGTCACCAAATAATAAAATTTACTTAACTAACCTACTATGTAGTAGGGTAAGTCAAGATTGGTCCCACATAGAGATGATAGTATTCTTAAACTATTCTTAATATTTTGCAAAAGAAAAAGAAAAAGAAAATAAAAGAAACCCTTAATTGGAAAGCAATTAAACTAAGCTAAAAGACAATTAACAAAAAATAAAGCAAATAGGTAAGAAATAGCTAATAAGAACTAAAAGATGAACATAAGATATTTTTCAGATTCATGAGTTATAATCGATCATCAAATATACGTAAATTATATTATACCTAAGATGCTAGCTTACAGATAAAAATAAGCTCTTGCATCCTAAATTCCTCCATTTTTGGATAAGCTTTATATAATAGAAAACTTACCTTATATGATATAAAAATTACCCCCAATCACGCAACAATCTGAAATAAGCTCTCTAGATTTAATGGTGCGACAACATTAAGAACTAGGGAGTGACTAACTTAAGCCATAATCACAAAAGCTCAGACTATGTAACTTAGAGAATTGAAATCATAGACTAATTAGTCCTATTGCCACTTCTAGTTTTTGTTAAGGAAAATTACGAATCAAAAAATAAAACCTAACAATTGAACTAAAAATTACACCTAAGATGCCCAATCTTATTAATAAATCCCTAATTCATGGCATTAATTCTGAATTCTAAGTTAATCATAACATAAATCACAATGCCCATTCAAATTCTCATAATTATCATCCATAAATCCATCAAATACTTTCAAACCCAATTAAAACTAAGCTAACATACTAAAACTAACACAAACACAATATGAAATTAATCTAAAAAAATAATAAAATGTAGAAATCATAAAGGAAATAAAGATTGACAATGCTGGAAAATAAGGATTTAATATTAAACTAACAAAAACAAAGGTTTAACAAGCAGTTAACATAATCCAAATGCAATACATGATAAAATAAGACAAAAAGAAAAAAGAAAACAATAATAATACAAAGTTCAACACCTAAAAAACTAAATCTAAGGTCTAAACATCAAACTAGAAGAAAAGAGATGAAAAAAAAATCCTAAGACCTAAGAAAAGAAGAAGAAAAGGGGTTGTCTAAGTAGGAGCCTTCAAAAATGAAGAAAATCTGCTCTCCTTTAGGTTTTTAAGCTCCTTATATATGTCTTGGATGGCTACTAGGGCTTTAGGGATGTTTTAGGGGCAATTTCGTCATGTTTGCCCTTAAAAATTCCAAAAACAACGTTATTTTACTATTTCTGTTTAAGTTCCAAAAATTGACAGCTTATGCCCTCCTTTGCCTTTTCTGGTATAACTCCTTCTATACACCTACAATAACCATGAAATTTGTTACGTAGATTCTTTACGTAATGCTTTTACTCTTATAAAAGTCCAAAATAATCTAATCTCTAAAAGTACATCTAATGCATCATCGAAGTCACCTATACCAAATCTGGTGTTCAATTGAGCTTGTCTTATTCTTTTCTTTATACACTCCTCATAGCTTGTCATATGACCTTAAAATTTGATCTTGAACTTCATAATATGATGTTATAAGTCATAAAACTTATTCCAAATCTCTTCTAGATCTAATTCTGCTCTAATTCTACGTAAAATTTGGCTTTTTCAACTTGTATTTATGTCATAAGTTCAAATTTTCATGTAAACTCAAAAGGAACACAAATCAAGCATTTAAATATGAAAATCGAGATAAAATGACATTGAAACTCATATGAAACTATCATAAAATATATCCCTATCAAATACTCTCATACTTGAACTATTTCTTATCCTCAAGCAATGACTTCAACCCTTCACTCAAACAATCCCAATCAAGAGTTAATAGTTAATTGAGTACAACAAAAATCAATCAATTCCTTTAATCCAATTAACCTATTTCAATTTTATCGTGATAAAAAACAAGATAATCACAAGAAAAGCACACAATTAGTGAAAAAGTAACCCAATATGCATAATATCCAATATTCAAGCCACTTCACATAGGTTATTACACATACTAGTCAAGGATACTCAAAATAACCAAAAATAATTAAGAATATGATACAATTTTAGTTTTGAGCAATGATTGTTTGAGAGGTCATCTAACTTTTTAACGCGAAGGTGAACACTTTATCATAAACATTCTCGGTTTAACACTACTCATAACTTCAATCTTACATTATATTGAAGCCGACAGAGTGAGAATTGCCTAATTTACTCAATAAAACAAAAACAATGAAGCTTTTTATTTAACATCATAAAAGCAAAGACTTTTTTTTTCTTTTTCTTTTCTCTTTTTTTCTCTCTTTTCTTTTCTTTTCTTTTCTTTTTTTAACACTTTATTCTAAACATCTCATTTCACATTCCTATGAAAAACCTTATAAAATGGACTTAAAAATTAAATATTATACAAATGAGTTACTAAATAAATGCAAAGCACTCAAAAGAAAAGGAAATCATAAAATTTTAGCATCATTTCAATAGTTGAGCAAAGTTCCTCAAGTTAAAAGTATCAATTTCCTTTAATACCATAACTAACTGTTAAATAAAGATTAAATTCATTTTAAGTTAACACATTTAAATCATAACCATCAAACTCATAATAACTCAAATGTGTAAAACTTTTAAACTTTCTCCACTCTTACACTTAAATTGGACATTGTCATCAATGTCCTAAAAATGATAGAAAAACACAAATGTGTAGGGACAAGAGTGCTTTCCTGAAGAGGCGAAACTATGAAGTCCTTAAGAGAGAGTCACTTGATTTCACTCATACTTTTGGCTCCTACAAAATAAAATAAAGAAAAGAAAGGAAAAACACTTAAATAAAAAGCAATTAAATACGTATTTAACAAAAAGAAAAAGATACAAAAACTAAAAGGAAATGTTGGGTTGCTCCCAACAAGTGCTTAGTTAAGATCATAAGCTTGACCCCTGCTATGTACATCATCTATTTTCAAATAAATATTTGAACCCGAGAGGAAACTTGTTCATACTCATAGATAAGCTCGGCACAGCTTCCCTCAGAATGGGCTCTCAGTCAAATTAATGTCACATAGGATCGGAGAGGTGGAACTGCATTACATTTTCATCATGTTCCAAAGTTCACTCTCCCCTATAGACATTGTCCTTCCACTAGAATGACCTCCCTAATGGTGTAGGCAATGGGTACTGAGGCATTACATCCTGCTCATCACGTTCAGGCTTCAGCTTTTCCTGACCATAACTCCTTCAAGCATCTACTATGTTTCAACTCCTCTCTTTCATAATCTTCCTCTTTATATTGCTCTCTCTTCTTCTCTTCTTCTTCTTCCTCCTCATTTTATTTTTCTTTTTCTTCTTTTGCCTTCAACTTGTTAGGAAAAAGAATAGAAATGTTGTTACCAATACAAAAAGAAGTAATACTTATTTTAAGAGTTGTTTCATCCTCTATCTCTTCTTAGAACATCTCCTTTTCCTTAATAGGCTACTCTTACTCTTACTATTCTCCACTCTCCGATGAAAGGGTAGACGTTATCTCCTCATGATCTTCTTCTGGTTAGTTAGGAATGCCTGAAGAAACTTGATTTTCTAGGATTACTATCACTTCTGCCAGTTGGCTCACTTGATCTTCCAAGTCCTTTAAGCCACTCCTTATTTCTTGTTAGAATTGAAAAGTGCTCCTAGTCAAACTCTCTACAGTCTCCTTTAATAACAACCCATAAGCTTATGATGACAATGCTAGAGGTCAAGTCATCGGTTGAAAATGCAGCTAACTCTGATAGCATAGTTATGGAAAACTAAATCCTTATTGGTTGCTCCTAAATGAAAAGTAAGGTTGATCCTCCTGCTCCGAATGGTAAACTGAGTGTAAGGATCATATCATTCCTGTTAACCCTCTTGAAAACTATCAACTTTATAAAAATGCTACACAACTTATAAGGTAGGATATATATCGAAAGAATGGATTGAAAAAATGAACAAAAATTACATACCTTAGTCTCTACGGTATATATCGCAACTTTCTCCACTAAGGATATGACATTTGCTATCTGTTGTGTAAGCCCTATGGAACCCAAGAGAGGGGGTGAATTGGGTATTAAAACTTTTTTGCAATTGGAAACTAGATACAATCACTAAACTAACATTCAACTTAAGATGAAATAATAATGCAAATATCAAAGTAAATGCAATAGATTGAGTTAAGAGAAAGACATAAGACAATTTAAAGAAGTTCACCTACCCCAAAGATAGGCTACGTCTCCTTTCCAACTACTTATTGGATGATTCTATACTAATCAATCAAAACATGTACAATCTTTTTCAAGGTAAAGAGTAGCCTTTACAATATTACTTTCCAAGGGTGAAGAGTAACCCAACACAACCACAATCTTATTCTAAGGTCAAGCGAAACCTATCCCAAATCTTTTCAAGGCAAAGAGTAGCCTGTACAATTCAAATAACCAATAGATACAATTTCCCCCAATTTAAGTAACCAAATACACCTTGAAAGGTGTTTCACTCAATGCACAATTAAACTAAAGGCTTTAGCTTTTAATGAATGATATGTATGAATAATAACAATCTTAAAAGCCTAAACAAACTGAGTATGGTAGAAAACAAACAAAAAAACCTGTATATGTCCAAGCAATATGATCAAAATAAGCAATTCACAAATTTTAGACAGATTAAGCACTCAATGAATATTCAACTTAAAATACAGATATAAGTGCTTAAAAATCAAATTAAAAATACTATAGCAATCTTAACAACTTATGTGAACTAGCAAAAATAAGTTTATGCATCCAGAATTGATTTATGTAATGAAATTCGTGATTAGATGAAGAACACTCAAAACTATATAGTTTTGATGTCTTAACAAACTAATGCACACAAATGATCAAATACTCAACCAAAAATTCGAAACTAAGTATAATCTGATTCTAAAGAACTTAAACAAACATAAAAAAAAATAACAACGAACACAAATAAATAGGTTAAGCAGGTTAAAATTGAAATCAAACTCGAAACAATGAAAACAGAAGCTATCTTAATGTATATGATGTTTCTAGCTCAATGATAGCTTAAACAGGCCTCAAAATTCAAAACAAAGTTCAACCACAATCTAGAGACCTTAAGCAAACTGAAAACTTAAACAACACAATTTTAGAAACAGTTTTGAGCACCTGAAATTGAGATTTAAGCTAGAACAGTCTCAACGGAGACAGTTTTGAAATAAGGATGAATTCTAGCTTTTATCTATTGAAATAACACTTCTAAAATGTAAAATATAGATTGATTAAGTTCCTAGACACTCAAGAAAGATATTAAACACCAATTCCCACACATAGAAACACAATTCGACAGTAAAATATCGAAAATAAATAAGTACAGTAAGGAAGTGTACAATTTCAGGCTTTTGACGAATTCAGATGGTTCAATTTGTTTTTGGAGTGTCTAGAGGATTACAATTCATTTCTGAGGAGTATATATAGTGTTGTGAGGCTTAAGGAGGGTTTAAAAAGGGTTTA
>JAOXYD010239792.1:0-17208 GCA_028565735.1 Pinacopodium congolense | reverse complement strand
AAAAATAGTTTAATTTAAGTATAATTTTGTATAACTTAAAAAATATATATTCAATTCTAATTAAATATAAATAAAAATCTAAAACTTATTAAAATTTAAATATGACTTGAATCTTAAAATTAAATATATTTAAACCTAATTTTAAGTATTATTCTATGTGTCTTCTGAATATTCGACGCGAGAAAAATAATTTTTAATATCTGTGAATCTTCGACACAAGAAAAAGGATTTTTAATACTTAGATTAGGTTTAAATATATTCAAATTTAATATTTAAATTATTTAAATTTCATTAATTTTCAAATTATTTTATCTAGATTCAATCATTATTTAGTATAAAAAAAGTTTTTTATGTTATATAAAATTATACTTAAATTAAACTATTTTCATCCTAAAAAATTTATAAATTTAAAGTAGTTATTAATATATTATTTGTACGATAATTATATTTGTGTTACCCTCACATATATCCATTATTATAAATATTGAATTTGTAAAATAAAATATTTGTATGATTTTAAAAAAATCATTTATTACTTTATTAAAAGAACGCAATATTTACAACATATATTTCTTTAATTATTACCAATTTTATTTTAATTATTAAAATAAATAATTAATTATGTTTAATATCATTTAGATTCTGATAATTTGGTAAATTATCAATTAAGTCCCTATAATTTGATAAACTATCAAATAGGTCTCTAAAATTTTAAATTACTTTCACTATTAGTTCAGTACCACGTGGCATGTTTACGTGAATATGACACGCGGCACTATCGTTAGACAGAAATAACGAAGAGATTAATAGTGAAAGTAATTTGAAATTTTAGGGATTTATTTGATAGTTTTGAAAGTATAAGGACCTGATTGATAATTTACCAAACTACGAGGGGTTTGGCTAAATTTAACCCTAAAAAAAATTGTCTATGTTAAATATGTATGAATCATATGTTTGAAACTTAAATATGTACAACGACTAAAGATGGGAAGAAGCTAAAAGTTTTTCCCATTATGGGAGGAGATAGTATGTTTTTTGAAAGTTTTCACATTATTCTAAACCGAATCTAAAGAGATAATCATACAGAGAGAAAGCAACGTACATGTATATTTATTGATCAAAGACAGGTTCTAATCTTGGTTTTGATGATAACAAAACATAATTTATTGCTTAATGATTTAAGTCTACGATGTGTAATTCAAAAATAAGTATATTTTTAAGTGAATTCAATATGGAAATCCTGGAATTTGAAGGCCAAATTTGAAGATAATAGAAGATAAAAGGATTTGGAAGCTTTACGATATTAAATAGGTTATTTTAATTATTTTTGTAAGTTTTACGTAATGTTTTGTTGATCTAAGGGTTCAATTTTAATCATGCATTGCATTTGATATGACAAAGTTGCATATTTTATAAATTCAAAGGAAATTTCATAAATTTGAATTATTTGATATATTTTGATCATTCATATAGTCTTAATACATGGTTTGAAGTTTGTTTGAAGTCTAATTTATGTTAGATTGCTGTTATAATAAGTTTAGAGCCTATTAACAACTTCTATTCTGGTTTTCTAGAGGTAATATGGCGGGTTCAGAGGTAATATGGCAAGCTGTCTAAACTCCCGTATTGAATTTGTTTCTAGAGACCAATGTGGGGCTCTGGAAGGCGTCGTATAACTCTTAAAGCCCGCCATATAGGTCAAATGACTAGTTTCTATGTTTTATTTTTATTTCTAATGGTTATTTAACACTTCTAAATCTTCCTTAAACCTCTAAACACTATATATACCTTCTCAAAATGATTTTGCATTCTCTAGATGTCCTGAAAACATATTAAAAAAAAAGCCAAAATCTCTTTAAAAGCTCAAGTTGCACAACTTTTACTGTAATAACTTTTAATCCATCTGTTTACTGTTTTATTGAATTTCTTGGTGTTTGTTGGTTTCAACTTGCTTAAGTGTTTATGTGTTTGTTTAATCCATGTTTTGTAGTTTATAAGGGCTATTTTATCATATTAAAGCTAGAACTCATTCACTTATCAAAACAGTCTCTATTGAGACTGTTCTTTTTTTTATTTCAATTTTAACTGACAAAAGTTGTTTATAAAATTGTGTAATTTCTGTTTGTTGTTAATATAAGTCGTCGAAATTGTGTTTAACCTTGATATCTATTTTTGGAAGCTTATTTCAGCTATATTTAAGCTTGAACATTCAAATATATCAAGATAGCTATTGTTTTTTGTTGAATTGAGTTTTATCTCAATTTCAACCTTTTAAATCTATTTCTCAATATTTTTTTAATGTTTTGTGTTTGTTTAAGTACTTAAGAGTTAGATTATTCACAGTCTTGAAATTTTGGGTGATTATTTCATCATTTTCGTACATTGCTTTGCTCATATGTCAAAACTATCATGTTTTTACTGTTCTTCATTAAATCATAAATAGCATCATTTAAATCAATTTCTAGGTGTATAGATTTAATGTGTTTTGTTTAGATAAGGTGTTAGGAGTGCTCTGAAATTTTTACTTTGATTTTTAAGTATTTATATTTATGTTTTGATTTAAATATTCATAGGATGCTTAAATTGTCCAGATTTTGTGTTTACCTCATTTTGATCATATTGCATATATGTATATACACATTTTCTGTGCATAATTTATATCATACTAAGAGTGTTTATGCTTTCTAGATTGTCATTATTCATTCATATCATTTATTAAAAGCCAAGCCCTTAGTTTAATTGTGCATTGAATAAAACATCTTTTAAGGTGTACTTGATTACTTAATTTTGGAGCATTCAATCATTTGGTTGATTGTGAGATGTTGAGATTTCTCTTTGCCTTGAAAAGAGTTATTAAAGGTTGTTATTCACTTTTAATGAGAAGATGAATCTTGTATAAGGTTATTCTTCACCCTTGGAAAGTAAGATTGTAAATGTTACTCTTCACTTTATAAAAAAATTGTACTTGTTTTGTTTGATTAGTGCAAATCATTCAACAAGTAATTGGAAAAAAGACGCAGCCTATCTTTGGAATAGGTGAACTTCTATAATGTCCTTGTGTCTCTCTTTTCCTTTAACTCCTTTACTTATTGCTGATTGTGTGGCTTGAATTTTAATTTATTATATTCATTTTGGCATTTACATTTTCTTTTCATCTTAGATTGAACTTTGGTTTAATGATTGTATTTAGATTCTAATTAGTTTAGGTTAAAGAAAATTTAAAACATTAAATTCACCCGCCCTTTTGGTGCTACAAGGCTTACAATAATAAAATAACAATGGATTTGAAGGTCCCAGAAAACAAAAGTGAAAATAGGACAAAAAAAGTTAAGTGATTCTTAAGTTTTCCATTTTGTCGTTTTATCTTTAATATATTCTAATATATAATTTTAATAATATAATATAACACTATATAATATAATATTATAATAATATTATATTATAACAATTTGATAGTATATTAAAAAGCACAAAAATAGCACTAAAAGCCTAGTAAGGATAGTTTTAAAAAACAAAAATGTACTTTTAAAATTTATAAAATTCATTTGCAAAGTCTAATTATTTTGATAGAATTTGGATTAGTTATATTAAATTTCATGGAATCTAAATCATATGATTGAAATGAACAATTTTGTATGTTTCAAACATAAAAATTTGTAATTACAAATGAATTCCACAATATTCATTTATTCTAAACATACTATAATTTTACGAAGACGACAAGCTTAAATTAAGTACTTTTTGTTAATATTTGAACTCATAATCACTACCATAGAAATATAACAATCTTAAATAAATTATTTAAAAACCTAACATGTCTTCATTTTTGGCTAATTATATCTCAAATTATTAAGATAAAAAATAATCTTCCAATTGCGAGTTACTTAAAACCTTTTTTATTGGTACATACATAAAAATATGGTCTACTACTTAAAATTAAAAACTCAATTATATTTGAAGATTTGACTAATTTAGCCTAAAATGGCTCACAAATAAATTATTTTTAGAATTAAAGGTTTAGAAACTTGAGAGTTGTAAGCGATAGGTTAATTTGAGATTTATGTTGAATTTGGTTTTTAATCGATTATGTTTAAAAAATAATTGGAAAAATATTTAATATTGGTAAAAAAAAACTATGGATTCAATAAAAACTTTAGGTTACAAATTATAAATTAGTGTTGCAATTAGAATTAAGTTAAAGGTACATTTTAACTCTTAACTTTTTTATGAAAATTTAAAAAGAATTCAATATTTAACATCGTTTAACATTTACAAAATATTCAAAAATATCTTAACATTTATAAAATACTTTTAAAAAGGCTTTAACGTTTTTTAAATATTAAAAAAAGTTTAAATCCTAAATATTCAAATTTAACTCCAAAACTTTTTTTCTTTTATTTTATTTTATCATAATTTTAATTAAGAAACTAATTTTAAAAGTTTACATAGACTAATAATATGATACAAATAATAAATCTATTAACAATTATAATTAGAATCTAACATAAATTTAAATTTTCATTAACCTTCCCAAGCTTTTGTTTTTGCCTCTTCTCCAAATATTTGTTTTTGCCTCATAAGTTGTGATACGCAGTCCTTTGTTGTCGTTTTCCTCTATGTCTGCGTTCTATGCTGTCATTTTGGCTGTTCTGGTTGTAAGCCACTTGGATTATGCAATTTTATAATTTTTATTATCCTTAAATTCAATTTATTTAATTTTTCAAAAAACAAATTTTAAAATTTTTTGATAAATATTAAGAATTTGAAGAAGCTAAAGGTAAATGTTAACTCTTAATGTTTTTATAAGAATTTTAAAAAGAACTAAATATTTGACAGCATTTAAAAAAAAATTCAACATTTATATAACATTCAAAAATATCTTAGCGGCAGCTCTTCTGTTTGCGGAATTAAGGACTGCCTTTGATCTATATCTGTTCTTGTTTCTTTCCTTTTGAACTGTTGTTTTAAAAGCGGTTTACTTGTGTTTCCTGTGTGTTGGTGCTTGTGGTTTGTCCTTAAGGCTGAGTCAGGCTCCTTGTTTTATAGTTGGTGCGTTGGGCCTTTGGTCCTTTTTAGCTTTCTGTTGTTGTCCTGTGGATCTATTTTGCCTTGGGTGGCTGGCTCTTTCGTAATGTGTTTTGCCTTTTCTGGCACATTAATTTAATTTATTTTGCTTTGTTAAAAAAAAAGACTTTAACATTTCTAAAATATTCAAAAAAAGGTTTTAACTCCTAAAACATTAAATTTAATTTCAAATTATTAAAATGTTCTTTTTTATTTTCTTAAAAAATTTTAATTCCAAAACTAAATTTAAAGTTTACGTGGACTAATAATATGATATTAATAATAAATATATTAAAAATTATCAATAGAATCTAAAAAAACTTTAACATTATGAGGTGTTTAGTATCATTGTATTTTTTTTTTTGGCTTCTATTTTAAAGAACACAAAAATCAAAGAAAATATATATTTATTACATTCTGTTTTAATTTTTTATTTTTAAAATAAAAAATTAAAATAGAAATACAGAAACAAAAAAATTTTGTTTTTTCATATTTTAAAAACAAGTTTTTAGAACAAAATTTTGTATATTAAAATTTTAAATAATTTATTAGTTAATATATATTTTAAGGTGTATGAGAGTGTTTTAGTTTAAGAATTTAAATTTATCTTATATTTTATCAAAAGAGTTAGTTGCATTGAGATGAGCGCTAAGATATTTTATTTTTAATAAATTATATTTATTATTTATTATAAATTTTTTTTATTAAATTTATTTATTAAATGGAAAGAAAAAAAATTATTCTTATTATTCTATTTTTTATTTATAAATTTATGAATTGTATTTATATTTACAATAAAAGCAAATAATTTCTATACATATAAAAAATGAAAATAAAAAATAAATTTAATTGACCTTAAATTAATTTTTAAGATAAACCCCATTCAAACAAATATTTATTTTAATTAATTTTTTTATAAATCTCAATTAAATACAATTTTGTTTTAAATATAAATTAAAAATTAACCCAAAAAATTGAAAGTCGTACCACGGCCCTCCGAAGTCCAAAACTAAAAACCTTGCAAAGAGAATGTAATGCAAGCTCAGCCCACGAGCCAGTTTTGACGTGGGTCACATCATTTAAGCATATTCTTCAAATTCCTTGAACTTGTGGATATGTTTCAGAGCTATAATCATTGGATTGGATTCAAACTCAAATGACGGGGGCCAGGGAATTAAAAGATGCTCGTCACTAGGT
The DNA here is from genome assembly GCA_028565735.1 of Pinacopodium congolense. Lineage (NCBI taxonomy): Eukaryota > Viridiplantae > Streptophyta > Magnoliopsida > Malpighiales > Erythroxylaceae > Pinacopodium > Pinacopodium congolense. The sequence goes on along the minus strand of JAOXYD010239792.1, from coordinate 10,947 downwards.
CCTTTAATTAGAACGATCATTATGTTTAATGATTACATTATCATGACCCCTGCATATAACAACATAGCAATTATTCGGCACATTTATTTAGTCAGAATCAAAATAATGTTTGAATTTATAAAAAATATTTGAATAATGTTTTATTAAATTATTTATTAAAATATGTAAAATATAAATTATTATGTATGGTACTGATTTCTTAACTTTTTTTTCTTCTCTCTAAGACGTCGTGGGTTGGCGCTTCACTATATCAACTCTATGAAATTAATTAGTCGCTCTCCATCAGTGTATTTTAAGAGAGACATCACAGCTCCTCTCTTTTTGAGGATTTATACATCCTTTATCATCGAATGAACAGTTTTTAATTTATGTCTTTGTAGTTAATTTGTTGATTATAATTTATTTTATATGATATTATATTTTAATTTAATAAAAGATATTTTAATTTTTATAAATTTATTATGTATTTTAATTATTAATCATAAAGATAAAATCCATAAAATAATTATTGTGTAATTAAAATTTTATAATGTGATTATAATTATAAGATTCAAATTATAAATTTGTATTATTCTTAAAATGTTCTTAGTCGTAACTTCATTAAGATGGGATATTAATAAAACGGTTATACTATCACATGTTTTGTTTATTTCTTATGAAAAAAGTAATTAATCTCATAGATTAAAGTGTAGGTATATTTAAATAAACATGTGGGTGTTTATTAAATAATAAGTTCACTGAACTAATTAAATTTTGAGAATCCCGAATGGAACATTACTTATGTATCTGTGGATTATCTCATTATGATGGTTGTACAATTGATCATTAGACTTCAAATTACCGAAGTTATCTTGTGTAGGAATTACTATATTTTGATGCTACTTATGATCTATTATTTCGAATAGTTCAAATTGGTAGTTATTTAGTATAGTATGAACCATATGGAGATAGTTGAGTAAATCAATAAAGAATTTGTCACCCTAAAGTAATTAAGGAGAATATTCTACTGTTATTTATTAGTAATGATTTTAGGAATCACTGGCCAAAGTAAATTGAAATTTAGAAAAGTTGTTTTCAAATATCAATTATAAACCATTTACTAATTAGTATAAACGAACATGATTGGATTATTTAGAGTATCTATTAATTCCATACTTTAAGTCCAATTCGAACATTGGATGACAACATGATTAAATTATATATCATAACCATGCATGGAAAGGTTTAGCCACCATTTTAACATTCCTAATATTTGAGTAGTCATGACATATTACTAGATGTCAATCATGATCTATGATTATAAATTGTTTAATTAAAGAATTAAAGATAAATTAAAAGGAGTTTTAATTTATCTAATTCTAATTGATAATTTATATTCATTGCCAATATATTAGGAACCTAATGGGTTACACATAAAAGATCTATAAAAGAGAAAAATAAAATTTGAAATAAGTTGTACTTAATTTAAAAGTTTTGGAAACTTCAATGATCAATACGTGATATTTGATCTTATAAGGACTAATTCGTAAATATAATTAAAGTTTAAAGTTTGACTTTATGGAAAATTTTTTAAATTAATTTCATTACGTATAAATTTGATTTAGTCTGAATTTTTCATCACAATTATCTCTCATTCATAGGCTTGACCTCAATATATATTCTTATAGTTTCCTCTTATTTATTATATTTCTTTATTATTAAAATTTCTTATCTCTTTATTGACAGCATAGTAAGATCACATTCATGAACTTATTATAGGTTGAAACAAGTTAATATGATTCTTCTTTTTCTTTTCGCCTCCATATCATCATCGGGAGGGATATGGGGATATGAAAAAGAAAAGAGGGGGACGAATTTTCCATCACCAAGGAAACCCACCAACGTGATTGGAAAAAGCTTATCCCTATAAAAAAGATTCCCGCTTATGAAAAATTAATTACATTGGAGCGTTTCTATGGTTGAAACTATTTTGAATTCGATAAATGTATTACTTGTGAAGTATGTCTTCATGTACGCAAATCTTATATGTTCGAGAGTTCCTCTATTCAATCAATTTCCTTCTTCTTATTGTTAGATTTCTCATTCGTACACATTTTCTCTTTGTTTCTCTTTCTCGAGCCTATAGTGAGTTCCAGAAAGAGAGTTTATGTATAAAGAATGAGCAAATTATCTTATTAGTGGTTATTTCTTAGTTTCATTCAATCATTAATGACTTGATTAATTTTAGATAATAGTCTTAGTCTCCCTCCTCCTCCCTGATCGTATTTCTCCAAAGATGAAAGAAAATATAGGGAATCTTTTTGGCATTATAACTACAAGGAGGAGTTTGTGTATTTTTCTTTTCTAATATATTTAAAAAAATATTAATAAAGGGTTAAGCCTTGAGATTTGACGGCAGACTTAAAAAATTACCTACAGACACTTTGCATCTAATCATTTCAAATAATGCTTGCATTCTTTGTATTGTTGCATTTGCTAGCACATAGTTAATTGATGCTCATTCTTTAAGCTCAAGCTTACTCAACAGTGACTTCCTGCAGAGGTCAAAGGAGAGGGAAATAAGGGTATTGAGGACATGGGTTATCGAGTTATGTGTAGTTTCGAATCTAGTACCAATTCATCGGGTTCAATTACTAGACGTTTTATTGGACTGATCTGGAAGCTTAAGCCCAGAAAGTTGCATAATAGGCTACGATACTTTTTAAAATTTCATGTATTGACCATCAAATGCCTGGTTTAATGTAGCTTTTTTCTCACATTAATTTTACATTTATGAATGTTTGAACACATAATCACTGTTATATAAATATATTATGGTTAAATTCATTCAGACCTTTTATAGCTTAATAAACTATCAATTAGGTCTTTATAATTTCAAAACAATCAAATAGGTCTCTAAAGTTTTAAATTATTTTCATTGTTAGTCCCTGTGTTATTTCTGTCATACGGGGACATGTCCACGTGGCACTGGACTAATAGTAAAAGTAATTTGAAACATTAGAAACTTATTCAATAATTTATCAAATTATAAAAACCTAAATGATATTAAACCTCATTAATAAATTATTTTAATAATTAAAATAAAATCGTTAATAATTAAAAAATGTGTTGTAAAAATTATATTCTTTTAATAAAGAATTAAATTAAAATTTAAAAAATCATACAAATATTTTATTTTTTTACAAATTAAGTATTTATAATATTGTATATATGTGAGAATAATACAAAACATATTTATTATACAAATAATATAGTAATAATTACTTTAAATTGATAAATTTTTTGAATTAAAATTTTTTTAGTTTAAGTATAATTTTATATAATTTAAACGACTTTTTTAATGCAATTTTGATTGAATCTAAATAAAATAATTTAAAATTTATTCAAATTTAAATATGATCTGAATCTTAAATTTAAATATATTAAAACCCAATTTAGTTATTAAAAATCCTTTTAAGTATTATTCTATTCGTCTTTTGAATCTTCAACATAAAAAAAGAAATTTTTCACATAAACTTTAAAGAATTTTTAATATTTAATTTTGTTTAGATCTAAATAAAATAGAATAGACTTTATTCATATTTAAAATTTTATTCAAAATAATATGAAGAATTTGTAAATTTGGATTTATAGACTTCTTTTTACTATATTAAAAACATTATAAACAACAAAAAAAGGTTTTCATAAGAAAAATTGAAAAATAAATTTTATTTAAATTTGATTTAAGTTATTAATTTTATTTTGAATTGAATTAAAAATTTTAAACTAATCAAATTAAATTTCGATCTAAAATTAATGACTTAAATTGGGTTTTAATATATTTAAATTTAAAATTTAATTCATATTTAATTTTGAATAAGTTTTAGATTGTTATTTTTAAATTTAATCAGAATTGAGTATAAAATAATCCGTTTAAGTTATATAAAATTATACTTAAATCAAACTATTTTTAATCAAAAAATTTATTAATTTAAAATAATAATAATTATATTATTTTCAAGATAAATTTATTTGTATTACTCTCACATATATGCAATATTATAGATATTAAATTTGTAAAAAAATAAGATATTTGTATTATTATTTTGATTTTTTCAAAATTTAATTTAATACTTTATTAAAAGAATACAATATTTACAATACATTTTTTAATTGTTAAAAATTTGTTAATTATTAAAGTAATTCATTTATTAGGGTTAATATTATTTAGGTCCTTATAATTTGGTAAATTATCAATTAGGCCCTTATAATTTAATAAACTATCAAATAAGTCCATAAAATTTCAAATTACTTTCACTATTAATTTAGTATTACGTGTCATATCCCACGTAGATATGCCCCATGACACTGTTATTAGTTCATGCAAGACATAAATAACGAAAGAACTAACGGTGAAAATAATTTGAAACCTTAAGGACCTATTTGATAGTTTTGAAACTATAAGAATCTAAATGATAGTTTACCAAACTATAGGGAGTCTGAATGAATTTAACTCAATATAATAATCTTAAATAAAAGTTATTTAACAAGTTAGTATGTCTTCATTTTTGGCTAATTATCTCTTGAAATTTTAAGATAAAAAATAATCTTCTAATTACGAATTGCTTAAAATTGTTTTATTGATATATAAATAAAAATATCATCTATTACTTAAAATTAAAAACCCAATCATATTTGAGGATTTGAGTGATTTAGCTTAAAATGGCTGAAAATCAAATTATTTTTTGAATTAATGATTTAGAAACTTGAGAGTTGTATTTGAGATTTTATGTTGAATTTGATTCTTAATCAATTATATTTGACAAAATAACTTGAGAAAATATTTTATTTTGGCAAAAAGTATCATGAATTCAATAAAATTTTAAGTTTCAAACTATAAACTAGTGTTGCAATTAAAATTAGGCTAAAGGCACATTTTAACTCTTAACGTTTGAATGAAAAATTAAAAACCTTTATTTTTTACATCATTTAAAAAAATTTTAACGATTGCAAAAACATTAAAAAATAATCTTAACCTTTATAAAATACTCAAAAATATTTTAACATTTTAAAACTATTTAAAAACATTTAAATGCTAAATATTCAAATTAAAATTTAAAACTAAATTGAAGATTTTATATAGATTAATAATATGGTATAAATCTATTAAAAATTATCAACAGAATCTAACAGAAAATTAATTTTCATTAACCTTATAGTACTTTTTAAAAAGTATTACAAATATTAATCCAAATATTGTAATTTGCACGTTTTACAATTTTTGATATTAACAAATATTAAAGTTTTAAAATATATATATATAAATATTAAGAGTTAAAGGATATCTTCAAACTTTAAAATTACTGTTATGAATAGAATTTCTAACTTGAAAAAAACTTTGTTAGGAATAGCAAGGACATGAACATAAGAAAGACAAGCTTGGGCTGAGTTGGTACTCACTAACTTAAAGTAGTGAAGTGCACTAGAGGGAAGTAAAGGGCAGACAAAAAGCAGATGAATTAGAGTGCCCTTTTTCCTTTTGGATATATACATTATTGGTTTAGATGCTCCTAAGATTTACCCCAAAAAGAGATCCGAGTCAGACTCCTCCACTTTAATAGATTCATTTGTCATTACAAAAAGGTTGTGAAAGATATTTCTTTTGTTTGAAAAACAATTAACCCTTATATTATTTATAGGATCAAAGAATGTTTTAATATTTGACGATTATAAAATAAATAAAATATTTTAAAATTAAAAAATTCAAATATCTAAAATATTGAAAACAAATTTTCAAACTTACAGAAATCTAATTTTTTATTGCATTTTTTATAGTTGCTTATGTGATAATTTTTTAATTGATGTATGTCTCATTTGTAATTTATGTAAACTCCTAAATCTAATTTTTAAGTTTAATTTAAAAAATCAAGATTTAAATGTTTTTCTAAAATGTTACAAATATTAAAACCTTTTAAAATACTTTATAAATCATTAGAAAATTTTTAAATATTTTATAAATATTTTTGTTGTGTGACTTCTTTTAAGGGGATTAAGGAAGAACCTGAATTAAATTAATACCATACATACAATCCAATAACACTATACTTCAATTAAAACTTTACGACAATAAATTATGGATCTTCTATTTTATATAACTGACTTTAACAGTTTTTTTTTTCAATACGAGACAATGCGCTTATTATAATTATATCAATATCCGCTTTTACAAGTGAATTTATACCAGCCACATTTACAACACATTAATATTGTTTTAAAATACTATCAAATTTAATATTTTTAAATAATATATAAAAATATTAAAGATTAACGTGCGTGTGACTTGCATATGAGAACTACTCTTCCTCTCTTCTTCTAGGCAGATAAGAGACCGTGTTTAGACTGACACTATATGTAAAACATATTCAATAATCATGAAAAGCCAGTTGTATAATTTTACATTTATAACATTGGTCCCATCTCTTACAACGTTCATTTGTCCCTTTTCTCGTTATGGACGGTAAAGTCAACAGAAAAGTATAAGCATGTAATTCTCATTAAAATATGTCCTAAACTTGAAACTTAATTAATAATCGAATTGTTACCGATTCGATGTATTTCTTGTACTTCCTTTGATAATGAAGGTAGGAAACAACGAGAATCAACAGCCATTATTCAGGTTGTTAGGTAAGTATACGACTGTTTGGTATTACTTTTTTAATGAATTTTATTTTTGTTTAAAAATAAAAATATACTCAATTAAAATATTTAAAAAATAAAAAAATAAAAAATATTTATTTGAAATTTATTGTACAAATTAATTTAATAATTAAATACAAAATACATTTAAATTTTTAGACCAACACTTTCATACATCTTAAATATATATATTAATTAATAAATTATATTTATTATTCATTATAAAAATTTATTCAGCAAACTTGTTTATTAAATAGAAAGAAAACAATTTTTCTTATTTATAAATCTTCTCTCTTTTTTTACAAATTTATTAACCGTATTTATAAATAAAAAATATTCGTTTTTATCATTAAATTTTATGCTTAAAAAATAAAAAATAGAAATTCAATCAAACAAGCCCTATACTATTTTTTATAATAAATCTTAACAAATCAAATTTTTATTATAAATATCAACGAAATTAATTTTTATTTTTAAAATAAAAATAAAAATAAAATGATACGGCAACGCTCCAAACTAAAAACCCTGCAAAGGGAATCAATCTAATGCAAGCTCAACAAACTTGCCAGTTTGTAGGTGGGTCACGTCATTTAATCATATTCTTCAAATTCCTTGAACTTAATGGGTATGTTTCTCAGCTATAATCATTGGATTGCATTCAAACTCTAATGACGAGGACCGGCGAATTTAAAAGATTCTCATCATTAGGACCTTTAATTAGAATAATCATTATGTTTAATGCTTTATAATCATGACCCTTGCATTTAACCATAGGACCTACGTATAATAACATGGCAATTATTCGGCATATTTTTTTAAATCAGAAATAAAAATATGTCTGAATTTATAAACACTATTTGAAAAAGCTTTTTAAATTCACATTTGGTATATTAAATTATTTATTAAAAATATATAAATTATAAATTATTATGTATATTGAATAACTTATTTTATAAGTTACACTAATATTTAGAAAAAAGTAAAATGAAATTCGTTGGGACCACAAGTAGATGACATGGTATTAATACTTAATAGACGTCCCCACTTGAGTTTTGAAATGAAGAACGAGAAATTGTTAATTCCTGACGAGAAATATGCTGCCGTTGAACATGGAAAGCTGGGTTGGGTTTACTAGAGTATTATAAGATATTTTAAATAATTTATTTATGGATTGGAATTTTGATTAATTTTTTTATTTTTAGTACAGAATTTATAATATTTAAAATTTTGAGTTAATTAAACCCGATTCATATGTAATTTAGTGTATTTTGTTACTTATTTCTTATATTTTAAAGAGAAAAATTACATAATATTTTACTGGTAGTCTTTTATGATCATCTTCGTATAAAACAAAAGTTATTTAATTATTTTATATAAAAATAGTCATAAAAGACTATCAATAAAATATTATGTAGTCAATCTTTATTTTAAAAATTTGCATGTATAATTTTAAATTTTATATAACCTTACCATTATTTTTACTTTATATAGATACTTTCACCACATCAAATTATTAGAAAGCAAAATCTCTTCATAAAGAAGACATTAACTTCTCTTTTAAAATAAAATTATCAAAGATTAACCTTGTCAAAGAGAAAAAAGTTGATGACAATCTCAAAACATACCCATCAACATGTAGATTTTTTCTAAATATAAATGAATTAGAAAGGAGGATATTTCTATGAATCACGTGCTTAAAACAAAATATATTTTCAATCAAAAGTAATATTTTAATAATTTTTAGCGAAAATAACAATGTTAGGACTTAGGAAATTAAAATTAAAAACTCGTTGTTATTGTCCCCTCTTAGATTACAAGACAACCAACAATTAAGTCAATGTAAATTAATATTATACTGTTTAATAAATCATTAAGAGCCTGCTTGATTGGGATTTGATTTTTGAATTTAGTTTTTGAATATTTTAAATATAAAAATTAATAAAAAATATTATAAAAATAAAAAATACATTAATACAGTATAAAAATTAAAATAAATAATACAAAAATTTATAAAATACATAAAATTTAATATAAAAATATAATAATTACAATTAAAAACTGAATTAAACGGATTAAGTTATTATTATATTATATTATATTTATATTTAAAATATTTTATTCTATACGCGTAGACAATTCAACTTAGAAAATGCCACAGCTGTAAGGCCAAACTAAAAGAGGACAACTACAATCTTTTTCCCGAGACTACCCCTAATCAAATTGCTCCGTTCCCAAAATACCACTACCCATTTGGTGATAGCTTGACACGTGGCAAATCTCACAAGGACGCGACAACAGAGGATCTTAAAACCGGCGATTCCCACTTCTCGGTTTAACCGGTTCGGCCGGTCGCGCAGTTTAAGTCGCCGATCAACGAAATTACCGACCATAAACCCAATGACAGAGAGTTATTATAGAGAATTAATGAGACAACCTTACACGACACAATACTCTGTTGTCTCTCAATTTTTCGTTCATTTTCTCTTCTCTTCTCTGCTCTTGTTTTCCCTCTCTATGAATGACTCTGTTTTGTTCTTTGTAGAGAGAGAGTAGTAAAGGAAAGCAACAGAACAGAACAGAACAGAGAGAGGTTTAAGAAAGCTTGCGGTGATAAAATTGATGATAAATCAAATTACTATTAAACAAACCACGCTCAAGTCAATAAACAAAATTATATGATGTTATCCCTCCCCCACACTTAAACTAATCATTGTCCTTAATATTTAATATAGAAAGTACAAAGCATAATATAGGAGAGTAGGGAAAGATATACACCCGTTTGATATAGACTTGAAGACCCGTTAGTATAATGGAACGAACGTGTAGGAATTGAAATCATCAGAAAAATAACACAGAAAAATAGCCAAAAGATGCCCCACTTATATAAATATGGAAGTTAAATACATTAAGGAGTCAAAAATATACCAAAAGCAGTCAACATATCTGCTAAGAAAAAAAATAGCAACCTACACTACTAAAGGGAAACCTACACTAAAAAACTGAAATTGAAACAACTGTATGAATAATTAAAGGAACTAAAGAGAAGGATCACCGGCATCTCTACTGAACTAGGCACGTACAATTTCACTCTTTACCCCTTAACCTTAAAAGATGAGTAACCATTAGTAACTTTAATTGTTCCAAATGGATAAACCTTGATCACATCATAAAGGCTAGTCCATCTTAACCTTAACTTGACTGGAAACAACTTCAATATCAAATTATATCCCAAAACTTTATCACCAACTTTGAATTTTTTTCTGAATGATATGCTTACCATGCTACCTCTTAATTCGTTCCTTATACAATTTAAAGTTATCATAAGCTTCGAGATGAAACTCATCTAATTCATTCAATTGTAAAAACATTTCTTCTCCAACCTTCTTTGAGTTAAAATTTAGAAAATTGATAGCCCAATAGGCATGATTTTCCAACTCAACAGGCAAATGACAAGCCTTATCATTCACCAAATTGTGAGGAGACATTCTAATGAGCATCTTATATGTAGTTCGATATACCTACAGTGCATCATCCAACATCATAGACCAATCTTTTCTTGAAGAGCTAACAGTCTTTTTTAAAATTCACTTGATTTCTCAATTGAATATTTCAACTTGACCACTAGTTTGAGGATGGTAAGGTGTAGCAATCTTATGGGTAATACCATATTTGGATACGAGGGACTCGAATTGCTTGCTATAGAAATGTGTTCCCCTATCACTAATAATAACTCTAGGTGTCCTAAATCAAGTGAATATGTTCTTCTTGAGAAAACGAACTACATCTCGTGCATCATTAGTTAGAAGTGCAACTGCTTCAACCTATTTACTCACATAATCAACAGCCACTAAGATGATTTGGTTAGAGCATGATGAATGGAATGGTCCCATGAAGTCAATACCCCATACATCAAAGATTTCACAAACCAAAATATTATTTAGTGGCATCTCATGTCTCCTTGAAATTTTCTGACCTTTTGACAATTGTCACAAGACTTTACATAATGAAATGTGTCCTTAAACAGTGTAGGCCAATAGAAACCACACTCCATCTGGCCCACAGTTCTAATCCATAACTGGAACCGTTATTAACAATTTCGGTTACGGTTAAATTAATTTAAAAATCGTAAACTGACAGTTAAATCGACAGTTTATTCGCAGTTATAAAATGTCAATCAATTAATTAAAAAATATATTTAAAAAATTAAAAAATTTTAATTTTATATTAAAAATTTATTTTAAAAAATATATATGTAACTTTATATCATTGTAT
>JAOXYD010239783.1:0-17208 GCA_028565735.1 Pinacopodium congolense | reverse complement strand
TTGATTAATTAAAATAAAACCATAATACATAAGATCAAAGTTTAGAAATCACCAAAGATGGATATGAGATGATTAACTAAGTCTAATCCTTGTGATTATAGCTTTTGGACTCACAAAAACAACCTGCAAACTGAATTAAAAAAGATTGAAACTAAAAACAACCTAGAAACTACTTTAATCTGAAAACTAATAAAAACTAAGGTGCTTACAACTGAAACTGGATGTTTAAAACGTCTGGAGAAGCCCTCTTTATACAGGGTGCCGTTATAAGTCTGAAAATGTGTCCTCCTTTGATCTTTTTGAATATTTCTGCAATTATTCACATCAATCTACAAAATAAACATTTATCATCATTAATTAAACATTTAAGCACTAAAATAAGGGTAAATTGACATCAAATAATAACCAAAACTCTATGAATTTCCCCCCTAAGAAAAGCTTTATAAATAGCATCAAATCAGTGAGCTAATGGAGAGATGCTAACGTTTTCAATGGTGAGGCAAAGTCAGGAAAAACAGGCAACGTTGTACAAGAAATAAACAAGAGTAAAGAAATCTTAAGAGGGACAGTGGCTGAATATAGAGAAAAGAATAAAGCTTTATAAACGGTAAAAAATTAGTAAGCTAAGGGAGAGACACTAGCGCTTTGAATGGTGGAGTAAAGCTGGGCAAAACACAAAAACCTAGACAAGAATAAAATAGGAGCAAATAAAGCTTAAGGGGGATAATAGCCAAATAGAGAGCAAAGCATAGAAAAGGGAGAGCTTTCCCTTAGAATAAAAGGCAACTGCAATGTTTTTCTATGGATTTTCCATGGGATTTTAGTTTGTCTATTTACATTATTTACATTAGTAACATTTTTTTTAAGCTTTCCTTGGATAGTTTTTCATTTTGTCTCATCATTTTTTCCATACTTTTCATTAGTTTAACTATGTTTTATTTGAAATTGTGGAATACTTTGGACAATTAGTTTAATGACAGTTCCTTATGTTTTCTAGCTTTATTTTCATTAGTTTAAGCTAGGTTTTTTACTTTTTTTCTATGTTTATCAAATAGGTTTTCTTTGGTAAGTGAAATTGTTGCATGTTCTTATGATTTCAATCATTTAATGTCATTTTTTGTTTAATTGAATTATACTGAAATTTTGTCTAAAGTTTTAGTTTTGGTTTAGTTTAATTAAGTTTTAGTTAATCAATAATAGGATAAGTAATTTTTATTTGTAACAGATTAGATGTTAAATTGTTTTCATTTGGTGTTTGTAATTTTCTAGCTTCGATTTTATTTAATTAAGTATGGTCTGTATTTATTTAATTTGTGTTTTGCTTAATTTAAGTATGTGTGGTTAGGTGCTTACGGGTTTGAAGGTATAAGAAAGATGAAGGGTATTCAATTGTGCTAATGGAGTTTAATTTAAATTGATTTGATGTTTTTAGGCTAGGTTGATTTGTAACCTTGGTTAAATGTCATGAATTAGGTATTATCTATAGGATTGATCAGACTTTAGGTAATTTTCTAATTTAAATGCTAGGATTGAGCATGTGATACATAATTTTACTTGGTGATTTCCAAAAAGTAGCAATAGGTTAATGGGATTTTTCAGGATACTTAATCAACTAGTCTAGGGTTCCATACCTTTAGGTTACACTTTCAAAGCTTGCTGGTTAGTGGCCTAAGATAGTCGTTTCTTAATACCTAGTGCTGCTATGTTATTAAATATACAGAGCTTATTCGAGATTGTCATATTGCTAGGGGTATTTCTAGATCCTGTTAGATCCAACTATTTAAGAGGAAATGAGGGTTTGAGAGCTTATTCAAATCTATAGGCTAGCACCTTAGCTAGAACACCTTCATCTAAATTCAAAATTCAATAGTTATCCTAGAATACCTTTATTCTAATTTTTGAAGTTTATCTAAGAAAAGTTTCTTTTAATGGAATCATAAACTAGAGAGATATTAAACTTAATGACCCTTGGCTTGAAAAAGGCTTCACGATTAATATCCTGTTCTGTTTGTGTAGAATTGGAGACTTCCAACATATTTAAATCATAGGCCATTACTATCCTACCATTTTAGTAAATTTGATGACTAGAGAGAAGCTTTTAATTATTTTGTAAAAACCATAGTTGCTTATAAAAATATGCTTTGAGTTTTTATTCTAATAAACCAAGTAAGCGACCTCTATGGAGTTAATATAATAAAAAATTACTTATATATTTTTAGATTATTTAAATCCCCGACTTTTATATAAGCAAAGACATTAGGGTTGAAGGAACCCTTTACCTTGGACTTTTTGCTATATTTTCTTCTAGTTACGGTGCTATATGCCTCCTCATGAGACTTATTACAAATTTTCATAACTCCCTGGTAGGTCATTCCATACACATCATTACTTTTGGGTTAAGTATTTATTTCTTCTCTAGTAGTATCTACTAATGCTCCTATATTAGTAACTACGTTTTCTTAGAATAATGAGTCGATCTTCATGATAGACTTTGTGGTTTTTCTAATAGAGATCCCAGCTTGGTAATCATTAAAAAGTTCTTAATAGTTTGCATGTTTTATTAAAGAGAACTTTGTAAAGTCACTTGTTGGGAATCATTGTTGATTAATTTAGGATCCTTATTAAGGAAGTTTTGTTGATGTTGCAGATACCTATTTAGACCTTTTATAGAATGGGATTCATGCCGCTATTCCTTGTCTAATTCGTTGAACTCTTTATAATTCTCCTTTGTTGAATAATCTTCCTATTTCTCTCCACTCTTGCCTTTGATTTTTTATGGTAGGTTTCTATTAATTTGTCACAACTAGGGAGCTTCCACAAAGTACTCCTTTTCATTAAATTTCGGTATAGGAATAACATCATATAGATGTTAATCTAAGGATATTTCCACACATATACAAGCATATCCCATAATATATATTGCTACAGATATGGAATGTACATATAGAGGCTTTCCATCTCACTAATAAGATGGTTAAGACATAGAATAGTCTAATATTCAAGTGATGAGTAGTGAATGTTGTAAATCCTATATGGCACATAAGAGAGTGGTGAATTTGGATTTAAACTTCTTATAAAAATGTACAAAAAAATTTGATAAATACTTCATGAAAGCTTTTAAACAAAATCATCAAATTTAACAAAATGAAGTAAGTTCATAAAAAATCAAGAGAAGAGAGAAGAAATACAACACCGAATTACACTAGTTCGGAGAGGTCCACTTACCCTTACGTCTAATTCATAACACAACTTATTGAGATGGTTTTACTAATGCAATCATAAATTATAATGCTTGTAGTATAACTTCCTTTTCATTGGTCAACAATAACGTTCCTTGTTTTTCTTCTTAGGTTAAAGGTTAACCTCACCAAAAGATAAAGCTTAAAAAGAAAGCTTCTCTTAAGAACACTTGGTGTATATCACATAATGCTTAGATCAATGCACACAAAATAGTATCACACTATTTCTCAAGACATAGCAAAAACATTTAGAATACTTTTAAGAAGGCTTAGGAAGATTATTCGATTGATTAACTCTTATAAATTGAAGATATTTATAATAAATCCAACACAAATTAGTCATTGACCAAAAAATAAAATATTTATCTAATGGATATATTCATTAATTTATTTTTACCATTGTGTCATCTTACCATTTCTAGAAGTTCGCCTAGTAATCTGTTCAATTCGATAAACTGATTACGTTGTTTGGTCGATCGACCTCATAAAACCAGACATTTAATCGAATTATACCATGATTCTATCAAAATAATACTTACTTTCCATAAATTCAGATGATCGACTTAAAACTTCATCCCACGAAAACAAAAATTTGATCAACTTCAGCAACACAAAGCTTATACAGAGGTTCGAACTTATTAATATCAAACACAACCTTCATTGACTATTTTAAGCTTACCAACATTCCAATATTTATGCTTTAAACAATTTCACATATTAAGAGGATTTTTCACATATAAAACCATTAATCACATAAGTCCTTTTAATTATACTCCTACATGCATTTTCTAGATCATGAATTTAAGTAGGAATGAGTGAGCCTCTTAAACAACCAGAATGAATTGAGTAAAACCATACAAAAAAAATAACATAAATCAAACTATGTTAAAGTAATTCACTTCTTCACGGGCTAAAGTCTTCATAGATGATATTTATACATTCCATTATAGCTCCAAGACTCCTTAAGCAAATATATTTGAACTTCATTGTCCAACCACCTATCTTTCAACACACTCAAACATAAACAATAGTAAAATAGTTGATTTGTCATCATTAAAATATGATGGAACCTCCCTTTGTTTAAAAATTCCCCCTTTTTTGTTGATTTCAAAGACTATGCGAGATCATAACAATTAAGTTTAATGATAAGTCAAATACTACATGTATAACATACTTTTTATAGAATTCACCAAAAACTTATTAGAACCAACCAACAATTCAAGAATCCAATAAAATTCAACCTCCCTATAAATTCATGAAAAAATTAAAACATTGATAGAAGCACACACTCTCCCCCTAAATAAGACATGATATCACATACCTCCCCTTTTTATGGAGTTAACAAAAACACTTATGAGAGAGGAAAACATGTATATGAACATAAAATAATATAAAAAGGCCATTTATCATGCCTATGTCTCTTCTAATCATGAAAAAAAATTGTTCACATTTTCGTTTAGTAAAAATATCCTCTAATTGATGCATAGTGTCAATGAACTCTAGTTCAATTTCACCATTTTGAACATGATCTTTAATAAATTGATACCTAATTTCCATATGCTCAGTTTTATAATGTTGAATGGGATTGTTTGTCAAAAAAATAATGCTGGTGTTACCAAATTTATAGGAATTTTGCACAAGTTTAAACCATAATCCCTAAGTTGTTGTTTAAGATATAAACTTTGAGTGCAATAACTACCAATGGCTATATGCTCAACTTCACACATAAACAATGTGACAAAATTTTGTTTTAAAAAAACTATGAACTAATGCATTACCTAAGAAATGGCATGCATCAGATATGCTTTTTGTATCTAATAAACTTCTAGCATAATCAGTATCAGAATATCTAACTAAGTCCAAACAAGTATTTTTATGTTACCAAAGATTGAAATTTAATGTACCATTCAACTATCGCAAAATTCATTTAACAACTAATAAATGCAATTCTCTAGATGATGATTCAAATCGAGTACATAAAAAAACACTAAAAATTATATCAAGTCTACTAGTAGTTAAATACAATAGACTTTAATTATATCTTGATATTACTTCACATCCACTTCTTTACTATCTTCATCTTTGTTAAATTTTGTGGAAGTGCTCACTAGGGTGTCCAACGACTTAGTTTGATCCATGCCAAATCTTTTGCGTAGTTCTCTTGTGTACTTGTCTTGGTTTATAAAAATATCATCCTTCATTTACTTGTTTTGGAGTTCGAGGAACAAGTTCAAGTTTCCAATTAAGCTCATCTTGAACTCCCTACTCATACAATTAGTAAACTCTTGACGTAATAATTCATTTTTAGCATCGAAAATGATATTAACCACATAAACTTGAATAATTAATAAATCCCTTATTTTTCTCTTAATAAATAAGGTAGTGTCAACTTTGAACTTTTCAAAACCATTTTAAATGCACTTAATCTATCATACCATGCTCTTAGTACTTATTTTTAACCGTATAAATCTTTAGAAAATTTAAAAATATGATTGAGTGCACTGCATTTTTCAAAACTGGGGGCTTGTTTAACATAAACTTCTTCTTGCATAAAACCGTTTAAAAATACAATTTTAACATCCATTTGAAATTTTTTTAAATCCATATGATATGTAAATGCAAGTAAAGTCTATTAGCTTCTAATATATTTGTAGGGGCAAACGTTTCTTCATAATCTATCTCTTCTTCTTGGTTATAATCTTTAGCAACTAATCTTGACTTGTTTCAAACTATTTTTCCTTATTTATCTAACATGTTCTTAAAGACCTATTTAGTACTTATTATAAGATGACCGTTAGGCCTAGGTACCCAATTTCAAATTTTGTTTCTTTTAAATTGACTTAGTTCCTCATTCATACCTATAAACCAATTCTCATCATCTAAGGTTTTTTTTTATTATATTAGGTTCAATCTTTGATATAAAAGCAAGATGTAATAAATTAAATTGAAACTGAGTGGTTACCCCTTGTTGAATATCGCTGATTGTTTGGTTAGGGGAATGATCCTTCTTTCTTCTCCAATCTCTTGGTAATTCTCTTATTGGATAAATCTATATCATCATTCTAAAAAAAATTCCTTTCTCTTAAGGGGGTTATACTCATCCAATACAACATGCATAGATTCTTCTATTATATGAATTTTTTTGTTAAAAAATCTAAATGCTTTGCTAAAAGGTGAGTAGCCTAAAAATATTCCTTCATTTGCTTTAGAATTAAATTTACGCAGAATATCTTTAGTATTTAAAATATAACACTTGCAAACATATATTTTAAAATATCTGATTTTGTATTTCTTGCCATTCAAAATCTCATAGGGTGTCTTATCCATTACATGTCTTGTGTTAATTCTATTTATTACGTGGCATGTAAATGCAACTATTTTGGTTAAAAAAAAAAGGCAAATCATACTTATTTATCATGGTTCTAGCCATTTCTTATAAATATCTATTCTCTATTTCTACCACATCTTTTTTTTTTTTTTGGGTCTCTTAGGTGTAGACAAATTACGCGTAATATTGTGATCATCACAAAAGTAATCAAACAAATTTTTTTCAAATTTTTTTCCACGATCCCTTCTAATAAATGCAATAGACATGCCTCTTTTGTTTTAAAATTTCTTTGTAAAAATCGTAAATGGTTAAAAATGTTTTTCCTTTGAACTTGAAAACAAAGCCCATGTAAAACAAGTAAAATCATCAACAATGACAAACACATATGACTTACCACCTGAACTAGCTACTCTAGAACGGTCAAACAAATCCATATATAAAAGTTTGAAAGGTCTAGAAGCTGTTGCTAATTTGTTGCTTAGAAATGAACTTCTTACTTGCTTTCCCATTTGACATGCTCCATAAATTTTATCCTTTTCAAACTTCATGCTATGGAGTACTCTTACTAATTGTTTTGATTTGAATTTCGTTAAGAGTTCTATGCTTCCACGTCTAAGTCTTCTATACCAAATCCAAGTGTATTCACTTAAGGAAATCAAAAACTTGTTTTCAAGCTAGTCACATCATGTAATCAATAATATAGATGTTTTCTTCCCTTTTTCCTAAGAACATAACACTATCATCACAAATTTTCAAAATAATACATTCCTCTCCTACAAAGCATACTCTATAGTCTTTATCACATAATTAGCTTACACTTGATAGATTATGCTTCAAACCTTTAACAAGTAAAACAT
Source organism: Pinacopodium congolense (assembly GCA_028565735.1). Lineage (NCBI taxonomy): Eukaryota > Viridiplantae > Streptophyta > Magnoliopsida > Malpighiales > Erythroxylaceae > Pinacopodium > Pinacopodium congolense. Next base: position 9,784 of record JAOXYD010239783.1, on the reverse strand, counting down.
TATTAATTAATGGATAGTTATCCTTACTAATTTTTTCAATGCCAATTACTTTAACCTTGGCATTTTTTCTGAATGTAACAGATCTTTGACCCTTTATTTTCAAAGAGATGAATTACATAGTATCACCAGTCATGTGTTGTAAGCATCCGATATCAACGTACTACTTGTTCCTTTTCTTGATAACCTATAAAATTGAGAATCGTATAGCTTTAGGTACCGATCTCATCTTGGGTCCTTGTATTGTTAGTAATGTACCTATCTCATTCATTTGGAAATAAGGTCCCAGATTAGAGAAATCGTAGTTAAAGTAAATAAGGTTTTTAAAAGGGAGGAGAAAGACAGCTGGAGGAAATATATGAGAAAAAGAAATATACGAAAGAGCAAATATAGAAAATTTTCCTTTTAAAACTGTGAAGACAGAGTTTTGGCCGACCCAGTTATACCTATCAGTCAAATACTATTAGGACGACTAATATTCAAGTTTGATCGACAGAATTAAAATACTTCTAAATATTTTTCCAATTTTCTGAAAAATAACATATTAAAAACAAGAGCGTTTATAGTGTAGAGAAATAGTTGTATGAAATAGATTTAACGAAATTTTAGAATCCAAATCATTTTTGTTCTTTAAACATTATTTGTTTCATGTCTGTATAAGAAATCATTTAAATGATAATAGAAAAAATGTTGCACATGCCCAAAACTTTAATAATATAAATAAAGCAGGGGGTATAAAATTTATAAGAATTCCTAATTTTTAATTTATAATCATTATGAAAACATTGAGACCTTTGTCTATAATGAATAGGCAATCTTATATTATTAACTTGATGATGAGAAAAATTTTAATACTTTAAAGTGTACATGTATACATGATGTCCAGTTTGTGGTTGACTATTTTGAATAATCCTAGGAGAACTTTCATCTTCTAAGTTCTTTTCGTTAACAAAAACGATCTTAATAGTAGAAGCACCACCATACCCTAAGCCACATTTATCATTTCCCATCTTTTGTATGCTTAGGATTGCGTCTAATTTCTCTTTCCCTTACTAAATTTGGCGAGAGATTATTTAAGGGATTCTACTTCTTTCTTTAAGGTTCTTTTTTCATTTACTAGTTCATTTTTTCATCGATAATTATATCTATTCCTTTGCTAAGGTTTTCATTTTTAACTTGCACACTTCTAATTCTCCTAGGTTTTTTTTAATGTTTATCATGCAAGTCTTTATTTTTCTTATTTAATTATTTTATATGCTCCGCTATTTCTTCATAAGAGTAGTTACATTCATTTTCACTATAGTGGAAAGGGCTTACATTATTGTGTTCCATGAAACACATATTGGTCACTTCTTCTTCCTTGAAGTCTCTTGATTTGGACCATGTGGCTTTTAAAGCTTTCTTCTTCTTTTAGTCTTTCTTTTCTCTATTTTCCTTCTATCATCGTTCCTTTTCTTTCCTGTCATCTTTTTTTTTCTTCTTCTTCTTTGATGCATGGGTAATGTGATTTTAAATGACCTATCTCACCACATTCAAAGCACGTTACATTGGCAAATTTATTTTTGGAGATAGATTTATCTTTTCTATGTGTGGATGCATTCCTCATGGATTTCTTCAATCTTATCGTGATTAAGGTAAGTTTTTGTTTTCAATTCCAAGTGAAAACTCCTCATTTTCATTTTCCACCTTTTTTGACACTTTGAATGCTATGTTCTTCTTTTTGTGCACCACTTCTTCTTACATATCCTTTAGCATAATATCATTTAGTAATCCACTGAGCTCTTCAAGTGAAGGTACATTGAAGTCCTTAGCTTCTTGGATGGTAGTCATTTTAGGTAGCCACGTCTTTAGTAGAGACCTAAGAATGTTCGTTATAAGCTCACCCTTGGAATAGGTCTTACCTAAGCCCTTTAAAGTACTAATAATATTTTTAAAATGAGCATACATAGAGGATATATTTTCACCATGTTCCATTTTGAAAAGTTTATATTAATAAGAGAGCATGCTTATTTTAGTTTCTTGAATTTGATTTGTGCCTTCATGAGTGATTTCAAGAGTATGCCATATGTCATATGCAATTTCACAAATAAAGATCCTATTAAATTCTTCCATACTCAAGGCACAGTACAATATATTCATAGCATTACAATTTATGGAAACTACTTTCTTATCTTTGATGTCCCATTTATTGGCCTTTTTAGGTGTTTGCTCATTTCCTACACGTTTGCTATGCATGGGAGTTTTTTATGACAACATAAGTCATAAATCCGCATTTCTCCCTTCAAATAATATCTCATCCTATTCTTGCAATATAGGTAGTTATTTCCATAAAAATGAGACGTACTATAATGATTGTGACCTTCTAAGCTAGATGAGAAAGAAAAAGAAATCATAAGGTGTGCCATGTTAATCTTTACTCACTATTTAATTAAAATTAAAAACAAGGTGAAACCTACGCTCTGATACCAATTGTAAGTTTTAAATAGAACTTAAAAGGGGTGAATTAAGATTTAAATTTCATATAAAAATGTACAAATAAATTTGATAAATACTTTACAAAAGCTTTTAAACAAAATTATCAAATTAAAAAAATTAAAGGAAGTGCATAAAAAATAAAGAAAATGGAGAAGAAATATACCACTAATTTATACTAGTTGGTTGTTGTCCACTTGCACTTATGTCTAGTTCGTAACACAACTTGTTGAGATGGTTTTAATAATGTAATCACAATTTTCAATGTTTATGATACAACTTTATTTTTATGGCTCAAGGATAACCTTCCCTTTTTTTTTATATTATAAGAATAACCTCACCAAAACACAAATCTTAGAAAGAATGCTTCACTGAAGAATAGTTGTTGCATAAAATAAGCTCATAAAATGCTTAGATGAATGTACAAAAGATAGTCTCACACTACTTCATAGGGCACAACAAAAATACTTAGAACACTTGAAGAAGGCTTAAGAATATTATTCGATTGATTAACTCTTAAAAATAAAATCTATTTATGCTAAATTCAATACCAATTAGTTGTTATGAAAAGGATAAAATATTTATCCAACACATATATTCATTAAATTCTTTTTATTGTTGTGTAATCTGACCGTTGCAAGGATTTAGCCCAATAATCTACATGATTCGGTTGACCAACTAAGGTGTTCAGTTGATTGACCTCATAAAACCAGATATTTGGTCGACCTATACCATGATTTAGTTGATCGGTACTCACTTGCCACACATTCAGTCAACTGACTTAAAACATCATCCCACAAAAACAAAAGCTTGTTCAAATTTAGTGACGTGGAGCTCATATAGAGATTCTAACTGACTATTATTAGGTACAAATTTCATTAACTATTTTAAGCTTACTAACATTCCAAACTTTATGCCTTTAACAATTTCATAATTTAAGCGTATTAATCTCCTAAGTCCTCTTGATTATGCTTCTAAATGCATTTTCTTTATCATGAATGTAAGTATTCATGACTGAGCCTCTTCAACAACCAGAATGAATTAAGTAAAAGCTTACAACAAAAATTACATAAATCAAACTATGTCAAACTAATTCACTTCTTCAAGGGATTAAGTCTTCAGACATGATTTTTAAACATTCCATTATTGCTCTAAGAGTCCTTAAGAAAATATATTTGAATTTCATGGTCCAACCACCTATCTTTAATTACACTCAAACATAAACATTAGTAAATTAGTTATTTTTTCATCATTAAAATACAGTGGAACCTCCCTTGATTTAACCATTGTGTATCCAGATGGGGCTATGACTCTCTTTCATATCTTTCAACCTTATAATAAATTTCTATTTTAAAAGAAACATGATCTATTTTGCATATGCCAAGGACATAAATTTATGATCATATTAATGTTGGATTCATAGATGAATTTAAAAAAGATTCGGTCCTATTTATTTAGTAAAGTTTATTTCAATCCCTACTTCTTCTAATTAATTAATTCCCAATGGTTAATTTCAATGAAGGAAGGAAATTTTTCCATGAAAAAACCTATGATACTGGATTTCCATTTATATTTTCCTACACTCAAAACATTAATGGGGTCAAATAACTTTCTTCCCTTCATTCCTTGATGTAGTAATTTATGTAAGTTTCCTTGAGGGATAAGAGTCACTTACTATTTGACAAAAAGTTCTCTTTGGAGTAGGTGGACCTAATCTTGTTTGTAGCGGCCTTTACTCCTGGAAGAGTGGAGCTACTGTTAAGGTTAGATGGGGGTTGGAGAGATAAGCTGTTGTCAAACATATTGTAAAGCCAAGGAAGAAGCAAGGAGTAACCTGGATATTTTTAGAAAGAGGAAAACATGGTAATGGATAATTTTAAAGTTATTCCTAGTAATGGAAAATTTAAAAGTTAGTAATAATAAAGAAACTAATTTTAGTTGGAAATTATTTCAATAGAGAGAGAAGGAAGGGCTTGGTATTGTAGAAAGCAAAAGGAAGGTGGAGTTAAGGAGATAGTTAACAAAGGAAGATGGTAGTGTAGCATGTGTGAGAGAGAGCAACATCTTAAGTGTATGGCAAAGATTAAGACAAAAACTATAGTAGAATAAGGGGGAAAACATTAAAGCTCAAGCCAATGTAAAAAGGAAAATGTAAGAAAATAGGTGTCTAAATGTTAAGGATGCAGCTAGAATTGGCATCATCAAGCTCAGGGTGTCCTAATAAATGGAAGGAGCTGTAGTTCCTTGGAAAGAAGCTGGAGGTTCTCTCTCATGATATTTTAGAACATAGTCACGACGAAGTAGAGTAAGGTTAAATAGGTTAAACTTTACATCTTTTGGATGTAAGTCTTGCCTTGATTATCATAATACTTCAAGGGATCAATTATTGCATAATCATTTGTATTTAAGATTATGGATTTAGTGTTTCATAATGAAGAGAAATATTGAAAAATATTTTTAAAGAATACCTTCTTGATCCTATTAAATATTTTGAAAATTTTCTAAGTATGATTAAGTTATTTTTGCATGAATAATGGTGTTAATAAGGATGAAAAGTTTTGAAAGCTTAAAAAAATTTTGGTATATTTAAAAAGTTTCATAAATTACATAAGTTTCTATAGGCTAGGACAAATTTATTTATTTTTGTTTCAATTAAAGATCTTAGTGTTTAAAATTACTTTAAGAAGTTATGAAATAGCTTTCAAGTGAAAGAAATTGATTTTAGGTCTTTGGGAAACTTTGTCTAAAAGATAAGTGACATCTTAAAATGATATGGAAAACGATATTATTTTGGTTTCAGTGATTTGGTAACATTTTTCCAAAAAGTTAATGATGCTGCAAAAAGACATGGTAAAAAGTGTTGTTTTAATCTTAACCATAAATTTTTATAGTAGAAAAATAATAGTACAAAATAATAGGGTAATTCCCATTGAACGATATTATAATGAACAATAATCACTAACTTTTTGTAATGACAATAACAGTTTTGTACTATTATGGAATATTATAATGAACAATAATGACTAATTTTTTAGTCTAATATTTTCATGAGTTAGAGTACTATATTGACCTTAAAACTAATTTCTAAGTATGAATTATTGATTTTGATTGATAGGAGTACATATTTTATGATTTTTCATGGTATTTTAATGTAATGCAACTCTTATTTTAGTGCTTAATTGTTTTAATTTATGTCCTGAAATGTTTAATTTGCAAGTTAAGGACCAATTAATGTTAAAGTCACAAAAAATGTGAAGAATGGAGCAAAATCAAGAGAAAAATGGCACTAGCAAGTAACCCTACATTTAACTTGTCAAGACTAGCATTTTACTCTATTATGGGACTTAAACGTAGGTAGTAATGCGACGTCGTTTTATTCCCTACCAAGTGTCATTTTAGTCTAAATTGTGCTTTTTGCAGTTAGATCTCATATTTGATTGGTTTCAACTTGTTCAGCTTGACTTGCACTTGCTCTTGACATATAAGAAGAGTGGTTGAAGCCAAAAAGAGAAGGAGAACACTAGAAAAAACACAATTTGGATAGAAGATTCAGATTACTTTAATTCTATGTTTATTATCTCTTGTTTTTTTATCTTTTTTATCTTGTTTTTTAGATCTTATTTCGTATTTAAGGATTGTTAAAACTCAGACAATTGATTCAATAATGACTAATCCTTTTCAACCAAACTAAGTTATTTTCCATAACTTGTCATTTTATCTCATTTAGTAAAGTTAGTTGGTAATTTCATTTGATTAGAATTTTGTAGATAATTGCAACCTAATTTATCTTAGGACTTGAAATTTGGTAATTCCCTTGGAACGATATTTTGGATCTTGAATATTTTCCTATACTACTTGTAATTGGTCTTTGATTATTACAATTGTCAATTAAAAATTGATCTTTAAGCCTGAATAGAAAACTAACAACCAAAATTGAGCATGCAAAATAAGCATTTTCTACATTGGTGATTAAGAGAAAATACTGGGAATTAAAATGAGCTTCAGAGAAAGTGTTAAGTTTTTTTTCAAACTTGCATTCATTATTTTTTTTTGTTTTAAAGTATTTTTTTGATTAAGCAATATATAAAGATTGTGTTTTTTTTTTTAAATCTTAACTTGAGTTGAGTTAGGGCTTAATTATGGGGTTTAATGTTAAATAATTTTTGGGTTACTATTTACTCATTTAAATCAAAATTTTATGGGTTAATCCTCACCCTTAAGAAAGATTTGCAAAATGATGCTCTTCCCCTTCATAAAAAAATATTTTGCCTTTTGAGATGCCTCTTCATTTCATAAGATGATTATTTATAAGAATTTCTCTTCACCCTAAAGAAAAATTTTTATAGTGAAATTTTGTAGCAAGTAGTTAGAGAGTAGATGTAGGCTAAGGGTTGTAACGAAACAAATATACAAATCAAGTTTTCTATCCTCTCATACCTTAACTTTTTACATATTGTTATTGAATCTTTGTGTTGCAACCTTAAATTTTATTGTATATTTGACTTATACATTCTATTAGTCTAAAATACTATCAAAATATGTTAAAGGAAGACTGGAAATCTCAAACTTCATATAAATAACTTTTAAACGCATTATTTAATCATAGTGTTTATTAGGTGCAAATAACATAACATAAATTTCGTTGACTTGAGATAGTGTTTAACTGCGTATGTTGAACATGAAAATGACAAACTTGTACTTATAAAGAATCTATCCATTTTTGGATGATTTCTCGTCATGTATGTGGTATTTGGATTCAATCACTACATCTATTTATAGTTGTTGAAAGAAAAAATCAAAAGTTTTCTTCTAATTGCAATTTTTTAGCACTTAATTATTTGACAATGGTATATGGTAAATTATAGTTACACAATTACTAGGTAGAATAGACAATGATATTGAAAACTGCTAGAACATAAAGCTTAGAAAGAATCTTAATGCCACGCCTTCTTAATAATATGTAAAATGTATAATTTTATTGATACATTTCTTATTTAATGCTTCAAATTATTTGATCATTTAGGTTCCTTATGGTGTGCTTTGATGCACTTGAAGGATGAAAATCATAAAATAGAGCAAACTTGGAGGTGGTTCCAAGTTTATAACATTTTACAAGCAATGACACTATTGTTCCCTAAATGCCCACTATTGTTGTTCGTTGTTGTGATTGATTCTGGATAGAAGAATAACATTTAAGGAAAACGGTGCAAATATGTTCAATATAGGTACCAACAATGGCATCATATTGGTTCCAGTGCTTACTATTATGGTGCATAATTAAGGATAGAAGAATAATGGATCCTTTGGGCCTCAAGTGTTAAGTGTAATTATGATCCAAAAAATGAAACAAAAATGAAACTTTGAATCAAACACAAAATTTTATAGGCCAATTCAGCATTTTAAAGGCTTAAACCCTATAGAGACTTTAATAGTATATAAGAAAATAATAAATTTATTTGAAAGATCTTGTAAGCCCTTCTTTTCCATATTATTGCTCCCTATCTTCTAGCCACCTCCACTCACATTTTCACTTACTTCTATTCAATTTTTTGATAGGTGAAAATTAAAGACAATCAATTCCATTGGGGAAGAGCTTTAAGGAAATCAAAAGATTTTGGATTGGGAGGCTGAGACTAAAACGCTTTAGAGAAAAAGGCTACCATTTTCATGAGCATTCTCTAATCATTGCCCTTTAGTTGTTTTCTTTATTTTTTTGCATATATTTTAATTTGTTCAATATAAAAAGGAGCTTAGATTGGAATATTAGGATGAAGGAGTCTTGGAAGGGAAGTTGTCATTATGATGAACTTATATTCCAATTGTATTCATTGTTTCCTTTAATGTTGAATGTTTTGAATTCAAGATCACTTATAGATTTGGTTTAAATAAGAAAGACAACTCATGTTTATTTTGAAAAATTATATATTGTTGCATTTTTCAAATTAATAATTGATTGAATGCTCTATTTGTCTTAATTTATTGAATTCTAAGCTCGTTCTTGATCATAAACCCTTTATATCATGTTTGTTCTTTAACTTCTTAATATCGATCCACTGACTACTAAGTAATAGTTTAGGCTAACTACTTGTAATATTTGAATTAATTTCATAAATTTGATAAGTTAACTAATAACTCAACATTATTATTAGTTTTTATTAATACTCTTTTATTGATACTCAACTTATTAATATATTATGAAAAACAATAGATGTATTTTTCTGTAGTTATACGTAATAGAAGTAGTTATTTTAATTTGAGCTTGGCATTACCATTGATTACCCTAACAAATTTTTAGTGCCATTGCAAGGGAAGTATTGGTGATACTAGGAGGATCTAGTTTTACTACTTTAATCATGTTATTATTTGGTTTATGTTAAATTTGTTATTACATGTTTGTATTACATTTTCTGCATTTATGTTACATTTTTTCCAACAATTAAATTTAAGCTTTTTAGATTATTTTTAGGAATAAGAAGAAGAATTAAGAGCTTCGACATAAGAGTTGGCAGAACTGGAAAAAGAGCACAGTCTAAGATATATGTTAAATTATACTAAGCCATCAATCCTCGGGACAATCAATTATTGTGAGGCCTTCATCATTATAAACAACTTCAAAATCAAAACAAATGTCATCTCGATGATCTAAAAACTTGTTCAATTTAATGGATTTCCTATTGAACACCCAAATTTTCATATAACTAACCTTTTTAGAGATACATGTGTTAAGTTGTTATTTTTCTATTACCTTTAGTTTTAAATTTCTTTAAATTGTGGAAATTTGTGCTTAAGATTCATAGTCTTATCTTTGAATTTCCATAGAGCATGGGAGCTGAATTTATTCAAGAAATTGCAAAGGAAGCAAGTAATTTTCGTACTGGAAACAAAGGTACAGTGGCAGAAGTTTTGAACTAAGCGTGGGCACGTGCAAGGGCAGAATTGCGTTGCAGAACCTGATAAAAAGGAATTTCGGGATTTTCGAAAATTATTTCCTTGAATTTTTAGATGGGTTTTGGTCCTTGAATTGTGGAGACCTTTGGCCTAAATTATGGGCCCATTAGAGAAGACAAGAGACGATTAAAAACAAAAAGAGAAAGACCTAAGGGGGATCATCTATCATCTCATCATCTAATGTCTGAGTGGAGAGGGCAGTTGCCTAATATTTTTGTCTAACAGGTTTTTGGTTCTTCAGTAGCAACGTTCTCTATAGCTGGAGTTAGAGATGATGTCTTCAACTGTACTCTTTTCCTTTCCTTTGGATTTTGTTATTGTTATGAGTAACTAAATCCCTTTCCTTGGTTGAAGGGAGCCTTTTATC